>JAUZNK010018227.1:0-21503 GCA_035046665.1 Euphysa ruthae
TATATACGGTATTAAAATAAAATACATTAAATTTTAATATATAGAAAATATTTTCTTGACATTAAAAGTTTTGCTCAGAAACTCGAAGATAACAAGAAAAACAAATTTTTGCCTGATGATGTGTGAGTCGAACTCATCTCTATAACTCGTTAATAATAGATGTGTTTATACTTCAAAAATCATTTCAATGATATATATCTGCCAGTCACTCCAATCCACAGACATTTAGTTTAGATTTATAATACTGATGCTTTAAAAAATGTTTACAATATTCATATATATTTACTTTAAGATGTGTTAAACATTCAAGTATCACATGAAATTATTCTTCTTTTTTACAACATAAAATAATAATAGTTTTTTCTTCACTCAATTCATTCGTAGCCTAAAGTTAACCTTCTTGTTCTCGGAAGAGTTGCATAATAGTTTTATGGTTTGATAATTTTATTGTTCGAAAATTCTTTTTTTCAAATAGACAAATAGACAAATGATTAGATAAAAAACAATTATGTAAAAACTACATAGAAACCAAACTCAGTTCGTTGGATTTTGGTTTGTTATTATTTTTGTTTTGAATATCATGTGCGTTGTTGTTGCTGTTATGCAGATTAGCAAATTGTTTAAAAATGACCAATCAAAAACATATAATGTCAAATGTTTGTAATAACTAACCAATGAAAATATCTTTATAATTATTATGATTGACTGGAAAATGACATAATTGCTACTTTATAACTGAAATAAAAAACGGTTAGAAAGAAAGCCGATTGGTTTAGTTTGATTAAATTCAGGTATGAGGGTGTGTGAACAAAGTTTATTGTTATAGAGATGTATCAACTAATAGTTTATTGTGATTTCTGAAAAAGCAAACAAGAACTTTTCACTAATTATCTTTCAATTAAAAGTCGTAAAAATTCTTTGCTTTTTTATACTGCTTACTTCTTGCACAAATTTTTTATATTTATAGCTGGTTTATTGCTAACTTTTTTAGGAGTCATACAATAATTATGAGCTGGTAAGGAACTGTCTTAGTTATTCATCAGCCTACATTTTACAATCATAAAAAGAATTTGTGGTTATTTAAAGTTAAATTATAGGTAAGCATTTTCTTGTATCTAGAATTTTGTTCTTATCTAAACAGCTTTGGAAGAACAAATTATTTTTTTGACAACCTTATTCTATTTCAAAAACAAAACCTAAAATTCTACTTTTAACAAACTAAGGATAAAGCTTAAAGCTTACCGGACAGTTATTGTTCTTTTTCCACCAGTAGATTTCCGTTTTCCAATTAGCTCTTAAAAAAAAGTTATTTTATAATTACCTAGTAAAAAGATGCAAATAGAAAAGAATATTAGCTTTAAAGTGATTGGTGGAATATTATGATTTATTTAGTTTGGACACTTAGATTTTTCTCATTTTTCTACAATCAATAAATTAACAGTGCTACTCAACCATTTCTAAAGCACTTTCCTTAGTTTTTTTTTGTTAATCATGATTTTAGAGCAAATTTTAGTGCCATTTCAACAAATGTGTTTTAATATTTAATTTGCTTGTTTTGTGAATCTGTGGTCTAGTGGTTATTTTTTTGGGTTCAAGATTAAAGGTTAGAATCTGCGAGAAGATCAATTAGAAAAATGCTAAAAAAGCAGGTGAAATTAGATAATGTTGGTTTGTCTTTGTACTAAAACTGTAAAATATGTTCCATCAATAGAAAATGATAGAAAAAAATTTTTTAATTTCATAAATTTTAACTACATTTTTAAACTTCTATATATAAAACAACCTTATATGCCATGCCAGAAAACGTCATGAATAAAATAATTGAAATAGCTTATTTCACATCATATACATGGAAAAAAATCTGTATCTAGATATATTTTTAGAATTTCCATACATCATTAGGCAACTTAAAAAAAGTCAGCTACATACCTAATTTCAACGAGCACATCTTTGGAGGACCAACATCGTAGGAAATACCAACAAGTTTACAAAGTTCAGCTGACTAGAATATCAATGAAACAATTTATCATTTTATTCCATGCGCAATCTATGATTAGGAGAGCAGGGTTAAATAATGATTAAAAAATCAAGATTTTTTTTTTTAAACAAGAAATTCAAACTTAATTAGTTTTTTTTTTCTGATAACTCATGCAAAGTTCTATTAAAATATTTCAACAGTAAATGTTCAAAATTTTACAGATTTTTGATTCAAAAAAGCAAAAATATTAAGTAAGGATAAGTCCACTAATTTCTATTTACTGCAAAGCTTAACACTTTAGTAATGCCTTTGAAACCAGAAAATTATTACAGGATTAAATTTTCTCTAGATTTTCTAATTTTCATAAAAAACTTTAATTAGCTCTCTCTGCTTTCTGGGGTGGCTTCAAATATTAAGAAGCAGATATTTACAAAATTTCAAAATATCTCAAATTTCAGATGGTAACTTTTGTGCCAAGCTTGTATAAACGCCTCCAATTAAAGTTAAAATAATTGTTCATTCACTTTTCTATTATTCCAATGTGTATCTTTCTAAATAATTTGATATGAAATTATAGAAATAGTTAAACAGAGGGTTTAACTCCATCTTAAAACTAACATGATTTGATAGCAATTAAAACTTACTGAAAAGTTATATCTTCTATAAGCTTGCCTAGCATCAACTATGTCATACTCATTTTGCTTTATAACTTCCGTCACATATAAATGATGACCTTGACGGAGATAATATACCTAAATAACAAAATATTTTCAATACTAAATGACAAAGGTAATTTTTAAAATATTGCTGCAGCTTAAAATCGTAACTTGTAACAATCTACATCTGTTAAAATTTCTAAGGATGAAACACAGTTCAACTGCCAGAACAATACAACTGAAATTGTCAACATAAAAATATGTAGCGTTTGCTACACCTGAGTTTTAACATTTTCTGTACATTTCATTTAGGTGTTAAAGTCACTTTTGGAAAACAAAAGGACTTATCTCGCCATTTATAGAGATTTAGCAATAAACCTATATAGGTTCTTAAATTGGCTGGTTATTAAAAAACTAGCATTAAAATGATGAATGCACATAGGAATTCTCATCTTTTTTTATTTAGTCAAAGTTAGTTAGTTATCTTTTCTGTAATATTTTTATACACCATTATTTTTAGGTTGCTGAATCTGCTGATGTTAAAGGATTTTTTAAATAAGTTGCTTCCTGCAAGTCTAAAAGCCACTACTAAGCAGTAAACTAGGAGTTAAAACTCCAAACTTACCACACAAAAATGCTACTCATACTGAATTGGCGACACCCAAATTTTAACCCATGATCTTGAGGTTGAGAGTCAGATGCTTTATTGACTGATTTATCAGGGTAAAAGAAATATCTTTTTAACTGAGCACTGCAAAATGATTCAATTAATGATATACTTATTGGAAGCAAAAATCTAAGAAATCTATTAAACACGTTTCAACTTTGGGTTTTTAAGAAAAAAAAAAAAAAAAAAAAAAAAAATTTCATTTCACCTCATCTCCAATTTGTGGAAAGTATGGAAATTTGTGACATTCTGTACTAAGTAACCAGTCTGGGGGTTGATAGAACTGTAAGTATGCCTCAAGGTCATCTATCGTCGGAACAGGTTTGTGGGTGCATATCTGTTCAAAAAAAAAGAAATAAAAAATACAAAAATGCAAAAATATGGCTATGAAAGAACAACAGCGAATAAATAATATTTTCTACAAAAAATAATTATTAAATGTTTGAATATCCAAAAAATAAAAATGTAAGATAAATACTTGTAGATAAAAACAAAGCTTTAATTTGGTAAAAAAAAAAAAAAAAAGCACAAGAAAACTATTGACTTTTGGAAATATGGTAATGAACGAAAAAAACTTTATGCAAAAATTCTAAACTAAATTGAAAACAGAAGCACCTTACAAAATATAAAGAACTATCAAGCATTAACCAAAATTGCAACATAGTCAAAGAAAGTGTGAATTTTCTAGTCTTTTAAACACAATAAAAATAATTTTTTTAAAAATCAACACTGATATGGGATTTTTCAGAAAAAGGCAATGACTTTTTAAAATTTTAAAAAAATTTTGAAAAAAAGAATTCCCTATGAAATATTTACAGTATAATAGATATATAATTTCTTTTCGAATTTTTTGAAAATTCATTAAAAAGAATCAACTACAACTACAACAAGTATTAACAGATGAATGTCACAAGTGTATTCCAGTAGATAGGAGCAGAAATTGTAGCCAATATTTAAAAATTGATTTTTTTTCTATGAAATAACACAAATTTACAAAGGATATAAACAAAATAAAACAATATAAAACATATGGTAAACAATACATATTAGATGTTAGACAAACCTAGCTACCAGAAAAATAAAAATAATAGGTAAGCTAAAGGGATATAATTGAAGAAAAATGTTAAATCTCCTTGATACTTTTAGAAAAAAGATAGCTTCTTTAAGAATCGAGAGATTAATGTCCAGTTCAAACTTTTCATTACCATATAGCAACATGCACTAAATTCGCATCAGAGAAATTTGATATACTTCTAATTAATTCAACAATGTTGTCAAGGAGGAGGATTCTGTTTTGAGTAAACAAAGAACAGCATAAGAAGTGTTTGGTGGTCAGATTCTAAGATTCCACAATTACAAATAGGAAAAAGCGTATCAGAAAGGTTATGATGATATTTATGCTCCATTAGATGACAAAAGCCAACTCTCAAATGAGTGAGAAGCATTAAACCACGAGGATCCATTATATTAAAAACAGGCGTTGGCTTGGAACGAATAAAATGGAGAAGAGATTTCTTAAAAAGGGAGATGGATATAGATTGCCTTATAACAGGATCAAGTGTGTTCCATTCTTTTGTAAAAAAAGGAAAATAGAGTTACTAAAATAGTTATTACGAGAAACGAAAACATTAAATAGATTATGGTGATTAACATTTCGTGACTGAAAAAACTTAGGTAAAAGATTTATTAAATATTTAGGAGCATTACCCTCACTATATTATAAAAGAAAACTAATCTACTGTACCAAGGTCTATCCCGCAAGCTAACTAATCCTTCCTCTTATAGCTCCAGTAATTGCAAGACGAGCATTATAGTGTCCGGATTAAACTTTTTTATACAAAAACTTTCATTATGAGGCTGATCATATATAACGTCGGCATAATCGAGATAGGGATGTACAAATCATTTATACAAAGTCAGCAAAATTTTCTAGACAAAGTGCGAGAAAGTTGTTTGATAAAACCTATACCTTTATTCGCCTTAGAAATCTTACCTTTTAGATGGAGGTCAAATGCCAGTTTCCCATCAAGAATAACTCCTAGGTGTTTCTGGAAGGGCACAGCTGAAACAGGAGAATCATTGAAATAAAGAGGAGGTTGCACAACTGGGATTTTTTTCTGGAAAATACAATGTTGCTTGTTTATTAGGATCAGGATTAAAGGACATTTTCCACTGATATGCCCAGTTAAGATTACTACAGCCTTTTTCTACGCAATATGCAATAGAGAAGATAGATGTATCATCAGCAAAAAGTTTAGTCAATGATAACGAATCATTAAGAAAATCATTGATATAAACAAGAAAAAAGCAAAGCCCTGAGATCCACGAGAAATTTAGACCGTTTAACACTAAAATTGTTTTCTATTATGCAAGTAGTCTCCAGAATGTTATCAAACTTTCCAATAACACCATAACTTTTCAATTTAAAAAGGAGACCATGGTGACAAACCTTGTCAAACGCTTTTGACATAACAAGAAACCAACCCCTTGTTGTAAGAGAAGGGTTTCCATCAAAAGCCTGATAAATCTCATGAGTAATAGCAGTGAGTTGATTTTCGCAGGAATCACCAGTTCTAAAAACAGATTAATTATCTGAAAGTATCAAGTATCTTATTATCAGTCAAATGGATGAAGAGATTATTATAAATAACCTTTTCAAACACCTTATTAAATATTGGTAACAGAGATATTGGTCTATAACGATTGATAACTTTTTGACTCAAATTTCCTTTTTTTCAATCATCAAAAAAATTCCTTCCTTAAAACAGTTCTTAAAAAGGATTGATAAAGGAGAAATAAGAGAATCACCACAAAGTTGGATCATTTTAATTGATATACCAACAAACTCATGAGTTTTGTTAGGGTTGAGATCTTTAATGATATTTTATTTAATTATATTGAGCAAATTATCATTTAGTAAAATAGTACATTGAGAAAAAATCATTAAAGAGATTGGCTTTCGATTGAAAATTACTCTCAAAAATCCGGTTCACAAGTAATGATGGAATGCTTGGAACTTTCACTTGTTAACAAAACTATTCAAAATAGACCAATAAGCCTTAAAAGAAGTAGTAGGATTATTTAATTTGTTACCAAGATCTAAATAATAAGATTCTTTACTCGAAGAAATTAATTCATAACAAAATTTACTGTTTATCAACAATAACTTTATGTCCCCATCTCAGGCCCCTAGAAGTGTATTTCTTGTGAAGGCAGTTTTTATGATGCAATGCTTGTTTGACATAACTATTAATCTTCCATGGTTTTTTAGCTTTACGTGTCAAAATTTTGTTAGGCATAAAGTTCCTAAAGATATGTAAAAGAGTTTCAGTGAAGTTAATGTAATGCTGATTGACCAAGACCATCAAAAGTCCTCTGTCAATCAAACCCATCAATGCTTTGTCTAATGAGATTTGATCTAACCTGTTTAAAATGCCAAATTTCTCTTTTAAAGGAAGGTGGGTGGAATACCTTAAAATTGATTTTACAAAAGATTACTTGATGGTGATATCCATCTGAAGGAGATGGTAGAACACCATACATTTTCTAGGATGAGTTTGGTTGAGTTGTAAAAAAAAGATCAAAACAAGAGGGAGTTTTATGAGGCTGAAAATTTGTGGGTTCGTTAATTAGTCGAGAATAGTTGTAAAAAATGGAAATTTCATTTAACAACAAGCAACATGGATTTTTTATTCCGTTAAGCCACCAGTTACTGCATATTGCAATGAAACCACCAAGATTAAATCTTTCAACGGTATTCTCCAAAGGTTATGTTCGAACAAGGTCTCAAAGATCTGGTAAAATACTTCACGCTCCTCAATGGACTCATTGGGAGAACGTTAAACACATGAAATAAAACACATTGATCTTACTTTGATTTCGCAACGAGGGATTGATCAAGAGGAGATATATCATCTCTTCTTGTCAAAAAAAATCTTCTTTAAAGTACATACATACGCCACCGCACCATTGCCAGGAAAATCAAACCTGATGAAATCAAACCTGATCATATCAAAGCCTCGGACAGATAGCCTTTGATCACCATCTAAATAATCAGACTCTAAAAAGGTTTCGAATAAACAATATCAAAATTATAGACCGCGTTATAGGCTTCTAGGAAAGATATTTTTACAAAATTACGAGCGATTAAACCATTCAGGTTCCAATGACATACTGAAAGAGAATCACCCACAAGACCAGGGTTTATTTCAAAATCACTACCTAATAAAAGCAGAATTTTACAATGTGGCACAATAGTATAAAATTGCTCCCAAGATAGGTTGGTACCTTTAATAAAAAGCACAAAAAGTTTAAAGAAAAAATGAATTGAAAAAAAAAATTGAATGAAATCACAATAAGAAATAAGAAAACCCAAGTGTTGTAAAATAATATTCTGTAATATAAAGTAAAAAAATTTAATTTCAACATGAGTGTAAATACAATTTTCTGATGTACCTTTTTTCTGACTTTTTTTGCAGCAACTATTTTTTTCTTCTTTTGACCTGGAAATATATATTGAAGTGCAACTTTTGAAGCTTTCTGTTTGCCTCTATTTTTTCTCAAACTTCTTTTTAAGTTGACTGAATCATCTGCTTTATCTTGATTGTTGTCAGAAGAGGTACTTTCTTCTTTGCTAACATCTAGGTCATCATCATCCTCAGTTGATATATTGTTTGGTTCTTTTGTTCCAACTTCGTCACGACTATCATTATCCTCTGAACTAGAATCGCTCTTATCATCAAAATCTTCTCCTTCTGACGAAATTTGCTTTTTCTTTCTTCTAAAAATTTAGGTTTACAATATATCGTGAAAACAAAATTTCTTGAGAAAAATCAAAAAAATATCACTTTCAAACTATTTTGTCTTGTTAAAATTAACCTAAAGACTCTTTGAGAAAATTTCAATATAACGATTTTTATCATATTAAAATAATCATATTGATACAAAGTACAAAGAAGTAAAAATTTCTTTTGTGAAAAGGATTTTGCAAATTTATAGAATTCTATTTACCAGGAGTCCAAAAAAACAATGCTTGGGCAAGTTTTGGACAACATTGTATACAAATTCAGTTTGCACTTTATCCTTTAGAACATAAATATGAAATATTTATTATTATTTTTTATTATACAAAATCTCAGCAAATTTCTTTTAGAAAAATATAAAATCTGGGCCAAGTCTACATCATACAGATTAAATTTCAAAAATAAAAGATATATCCTAACATTATAAAAATAGCAAATAACTAATACTGGATATTATCCTTAATATGAAATAAAAATATACCTTTTACGTGTTGCAAGTTCTGTGTTTTTAATCATTGTTTTACGCTCATCCACCCAATCAGAATCGCCTGAAGAGTCACTTAAAAAAAAGCAATATTTACTAACCACACATAACACTACTAGTTACAGACAGACCAGCATGTTATTGTTTAGTTAAAAAAAATTTACATAAGTAATTTTAAAGGAAAAAAAACTGATTGTTACTTGGTATCTTGAAAATATTTAATTCAGGGCCTACTAATTTGAATATTGTTAGCCAAGAAAGAGCTGCCAATCGGCTAAACCTTTACTCATGATTGATTATTCAGAGAATTTGAATAAAATATTGTGGTTAGAACATCCGATTGTAAATGTAAAATCATTGGAATACTTTTTAAAGGCTAGAAATAAGGATTCAAATCCTCCTTGGAAAATTTCAAAATTTTGCCAGGAATTTTCAAGTAAAAAACCTTATAAAATTTATCAAACTGAAAAGCTTTGAATTTTAAATAAATTTTTAAACATCTATTTCTTTTTTCCTTATTATTTCTCTTGAACAATAATCTTTGTGAAATAATTTTTAAAAAAGGGAGAAGGAATAATTCTTGCCAGGTATTGTCCTAGCACTGACACCAATTTCAAGTCTTACCATGTCACATTTAAAAGTTAGGTTACTTGCAGGGAGAATTTTCACTGTAAATATCAGGATAACCAGTACTCACCTGCTCTCCCCCTGCCAGTCCTCAGGTTCACTTTCAACTTCAACATATTCTTCTTCCATTCTGTCGATGCTTACAACCTCACGACCACTTGATGAAACATTCATATCAAAAGAACCCATTGCAGCTGATCGTACATATGAAATGGGGGTTCGAACCTTAGCCTGTCGTGCTCTTCTTCCAATTATACCACCACGCCCGCCCTTTGTAATTACCTGTTCTCCTACCTCACCACAAGTCTAAAAAAATTTAAAACACTATAGACATTCTGGAATATTATAGCGACATGCATTCCTTAAATTTTGGCAAAAATACTGATATTTTACCAAAATTTATCCAAGAAATTACTGCTTTGAAAAAATTCTGTGTATTTATACAAAGAGAGATGACCCATGCCAATGTGATGACCTACAATTTAAACTAACAACTTGAAATATTTCAAGGCAGTAAAATTTATTGAAAATCACAGCATACTGCAATAATTTTCAGTGTATCAGTTTTACGATAATGGGAACTTGCATAAACAAACCATTTGACAAACCACCAATTTTGACCATAATGTGTTAACTAAATACAAATTTATCACTTTTTGTTATCAAACTTCTGTATATAAATCATAATAAAAATTCCAGTTATTTTCCTGGCAGAAAAAACAAAATAAAAACAAAATATGTACATCAGCTGTTAATAACATTATTTCTAAGGAAAAAAAATACTAACTTTCTTTTTTCTTTTTATCTGTTCTTTTTCATACGCCAAAATTTCATTTTTGCCTAGCTCTAATCTTTTTTCTTGGTCTTCACTAAAATAAATACTTTATAATTTTAATTTGTATAAGTCTATGTACAGCTTTTAAGTGAAAATTAAAATTAAAAGAAAACTAAAATAAACTAAAATAAGCACAACTAACTAATGAAATCTTTGATAAGTTTTTTTTTTTTAAATACACAGATAAATTGCAAAAATGTGAGTTTCAGTCAAAAATTTGGTCTACTTTAGGGTTAAAAACCAATTATGGTCAAAACAGCTGGCAAATCGAAGTAACAAAAATATTTCCGCAGATCAAAACAAATTCTTAACAAAAATAAAAAAAAAATTGATTTTGAGCAAAATTTTTACCGCTCAGAGTCTTCGGCCTAATTACATCATCGAAATGGCTGACATACCAAAATAATTAAGAATATTTAATTTTTTTTTTTTGTGTTTTATCACCAGTTAACAAACAGGTTCTTAGAAGAATTGAAACAGGCTATTATATGGTTTACTCTGAAAAAACTTTGTATTGTGTATTTGATCATATAACTGATACTTACTGTTGGTTATACAGGTTATTGTTTGGTATTATGGTACGGTTCCACCATAATTTTGCATCTGTATCTGTAATGTCACCTGATACATATGAACTGTTCTGTTGCCGTACCCCTTCTACATCTCCACTTTCACGTAGACCTACCCCAACTCCACCAGGACTCAATAGACCAGCATCATTATTGCGCTGTCTTGCAGGAGGATTTACAGCTACATAAATAAAGATAGAAGAAAGTATGGAGGCTGATTTTCATATTGATCTATTGCTTTCATTAGCCTGTGGTGACCAAAATTGTTTTTAAAATGATATTCTGTGATATTTAAATTAAGACTTTATTTTTGTGATGTAACAGATCTTTTTATTCTAAAACTTATGAATAAACCACACAGAACAACAATGCAAATGTCTTATCTTTTTCATAATATTTAAGTTATAGTTATGGTGCTCTCTATGTTATACGTGGCGACACACAAAATATACAGAAAATGTGGGTGCTGACATGAGAGTCTAAAAAATCTTTGTAAATATGGTGTGAATGACCTTTTGTATAGCTCTACAAACAAATAAGAATGAAATATCAGCTGGATTTATTACATTCAATAAAAATTGTGTTAGTTTTCATTTAAACTTTCTTACTTTTGTGTCATGTTTATGACTGTTCTACGAAATATCTATTACAGATGAAAAAGTTACCTGAGTTAAAAAAATAAGTTTATAGATTTCCAAGAGAAAAGACTTTGGATAAAATACATTCTTAATTAATTTAATATGAATAATTTAAAACTATCAAGTAAAACTGTAGTCTGAAAACGACCAAAAAATCCACTTTCAGGATGGCAATAAAAAGCCTACTGGACCGAGAATTTGACAGTTTTGACTAACATAATAGTTATAAAAATCGATCTACACATTTGTTTTTTAAAAGTAAGCGCTAGTTTTTTTTTGGTTTTAGAAACACCTTCCAGAATATGAAAAAAAAAAAAAAAAAATTATTTTTCCAGGTGACGTGATTAAAAAACAGTGTTTAGAAATCTTCAGAAAATCATAAACTGGCAGGTTTTTAGAGGATACAACTGCAGAGAGAGCTATTTTAGCACTTTTTTCAATTTCCAGTAGATAGATAACTTTGTAAGTGAGAAAAGGAAAAAAAAAAATTTGTCAATCCAAGTACAAAACCTTGAGTTATCACAAATTTAGTCCTGGGGCCTAGAAAATTTCAAGATTCAAGAGGAGAATGATTTCACATGCAATGAGAGAAAATTATATTTAAAAATAACAAACTAATGTAATTATTATACAACACTAGAATAATCAAGCATGGTGTGATAGATTTTGAAACACTCCTCTTGGTAGAGACCAGGTAAGGATGGACAATCTGCGCAAAAGTAGCTGGTTTTCTAAAGCATATCCTTTTGTGACATGTCCATGTTGTTTTTCCACATGCATAACAGATACGGCATCTTTTGTGTGCTCTGTTAGCCCTTTCCCCAGGTCCCATAGGCATCAAAGATGGAAAGTGTCTTCCGGTGAGACGTGTAACATCATGTTTTGGGACTTCATTCATTGGTGGTGGTATGCATGGTGTAAGAGAAAACATCAACTTTACACTATCGATCAGAAAATCTAAGAATACAATTTTGCTGCCAGTATGTTTTTGATAAATCTTATAAGAATTCAATGATACTTGCAGCAATAAACAGAATACCAGCTTTTTGTACCACTTGTATGATTTTCTTAGGGCCTGAATTCCGTGAAGCTGCTGATCTACGTGGTCCACGCCGCCCATGTGTGTTTTATATGACTATACCATTGATGGTTTCATAATACGATATCCATCTCTGTCAGCAATACCAGTATCTACCATGATGGGGTAATGAAATGTTTACAGCATAAAAACAACCTTTGGTTTGTTTCCTGCCTTGTCTTTACTGGCAAGTATTTTGATGTTGACATTTGATGTTTTATAGAAGGATGCTGTGCCTTTTTCCAGTATAGCGTTAGCAATATCTTTGCAGTAATACTTGCGGTTTTTTTTCACTGTACCACACAAGTAGGTCTTATTTTCAAGCAGAAAATTTGCAAGCATAGGACTGGTGTAATAGTCGTCAGTATACAAGACATGTCCTTTGTTAAGGAATGGGCGCATTAGCTCCACCGGTATTCGTTCTGTAGCTGGCTTATCCTTATGTTCATTACCTTCAGAGAAAAACATACCTGCACCACAATAAACAAGAACATCAAGAGTTATTCCATCCGATGTTGTCAGCTTTGACAACCAAAGCATGCACGCTTTGTCTTTATATATTGACGGAAATGTAACCTTCCATAGAAAAGCACTAAAGATTCAACGCTCAAATATCTACCTGGACTATAAACCTTTTTGCAACGCATGCGTATCAAATCCAGAAAAGGTCTGACTTTATATAATCTATCACGATCAGGGTCTTCTGCACTATAAGTGGCATTGTCATTGAAGAGCAGAAACTTTAGGATAAGTTTAAACTGATCCCGTGACATCACTTTAGAAAACATTGGAATGTTGTAAAGTTCATCACGTGACCAATAGGAGCTTATGTTGTGCTTATGAACAATACCCATCAAAATTACCAATCCAATAAATACTTTCAACTCATTCACAGTGAGACTCTTCCAATTTTTGACGTACTTATTTGTTTCTTTCTCTGGGTTTTCCAAAAAGAAACATTCCACAAAGCAATTTGTCTCATTCACAATGAGTTCCATGACTTCATCATTGAAATAGAGTTCTAAAAAGTCAAGGGCGTTACTACCTTCACCCATTCGTACTGACAAACCTTCAGTTTAATTGAATTGTAAGGATTCATTATGCAGCTCTTGATTAGCATGTTGAACTGGCTCCCAATTCAGATGCAGGTCTGGAGCCGCAGCATGTGCCCAAAAAAAATTTGCACAATATAAAAAAAACATCTCCTAACATGATCTCAACATAATGGGAGTATAAGTGTCTGAGAAAAAAATTAAAAAAAAAAAAAAACCAAAAAAAAAAAAAAAAAAAAAAAATGATAGGCCCAAGTCTCAGAACTAGAATTTTTGGCATAATATATTTTTGAGAATATATTTAGTCATATTAAATCCAAGAATTTATTTCAGATATTTAAACCTCAGTAGGTTTCAATACAGTTTTATATTATGACTCAATTTCCAGAAAAATATTAAAACATAAATGAGGAAATTTGAAAAATGCAGAAAAAAAAAAAAAAAAAAAAAAAATTAAATATAAAAGAATTGATCAAACAACAATCCAGAAAATATTTCAGAGATTTCTTAAATGAAAATTGTTTATTACATCAGTTAAAAGATTATATGAATTTTTGTAACATGCAGCAAGATATTTCATACAGGACTTTATCCTACTTTTTTGAGCAAATCAATCACAATAATAAATACTTAATTTTCATTCATTAGGGCACAACTTGAGTATGTCTGTTAACAATATAACAATAAACTCACATAATTGAACAAACTGATTTATATAATTTAAATTTACAAAGAAAATCTGTAATATTTTTGTGACGTTTACTAAAAATGTAATTCACATACATAACTTAAATATCCATAAAAACTCTTTATTAAGGTTCTTATATTATGTTTTTTTTTGGAGATATTCAGTGGTCTAGTAAACGGTCATGACCAGACGTTTTTGCCCAATGGCCCGACTAAAAAAATTCTGAGCAAACTGTTATCCCGTCTTTTTTCAGGTGCTTTAAAATTATTAGATAAAAATGATATATGTGTTGTGATACGTGTTATGTTAAAAGTAGTTTACTTCAATTCTAATGAATTCTAATGAACTGTTTATTTAAGAGCAATAGAATCCATGTGACTGTATCACATGGATTCGGTGTTGTTTGCTCAACATTTTGATTTATAAGTTGTGTTATCATATGGAAAGTCCACACTGCAGTGACCTCTGCTCTGTTGTTTTTGTCTGTTTGTTAGTATGTTGTTATGAACTCATTTGGATTAGGCATCTGATAGAATTTAAAAATGTTCATATAGTTGTACTCACAATGGGTGATTTTAAAATATCTTGATGTAATAGCCAAAACTTGTCATATAAAATGTCTCTTTTATTATGAAGTTTCTTAGCTTGTAAGGTGCTTTAAAAAAACAACATTTGAATGGCTTTTTGCCAGTGAAATGACACAATTTCTCTGGGCCCCACTTTGAACCTTGCTACATATGTTATATCAACTAACTTTATTCTTAAATAGATAGATAGATAAATTGGGGGAAATAGAGAAATGGTCCTACAAAAAAGTAATCAGACTTTCAATACTAAAACTCATAACAAGATTACCTAAACCTTCGGCCGCAGCAATGGCAACCATTAGCGGAGGTAAATTCTCTACAGCTGGAGAAACTGGAGGACGGATTTGGGGAAGATTCGCTGATGTGCGCCCAGGGATGAGTAGCTGGTGATACTCAGTATGAGGATTTCCATCAACATCTACGAGAAAGGGGGGATGCATTAAATGTGGTGCTGTCTGTGTTTGCTCATCCAAAATATAATTATTTGCATCACGTATGATAGGACGATAATCAGTGTGAAAGAATTGTTCATAGGGTACATTTCTGTAATATTGGTCTGATCCAAAGCCTAAAATCAGCAGATGTCCATGGCTATCAGTAGCACAAATAAGCAATCCATCAGGAGAGAATTTACAGTCAAAGATTGCACCATGTCCCTGACCTTCTAGCATGTTAAAAAAAGACTTGATCTTTTCACATCTGTAGATATCCCAAATAATTATGTAGCCATCATGACCTAAAAAATGAAATTACTATGCAGGCCTGGGAATCTATATATTTGCAACTTACCCTGAGATTAAACATAACCATAACTTTTTACCACATACACCATGAAGGAACATGGCAAAAACTAACAAAAAATTATATTTGTATTCATATCTCACAAGTATTACAGATTTTTATCTATTTCATTATTTTAGATTGTGGTCATTAGTAGAGTGGAGAGAAATAAATAATACATCATAATAAAATCGCATCTGCAGTATTCATCTATGTATTTTCTGATGTGTAACATAATAAATTTCCCAAATTTGTTTGGCGCGTAGCAGACACTAGGCGAAACTCTGATATCTAGGATTAACCTATCTTAAAAGAATGAATTATAGTTTTACGATTGTAAATTTATATAATAAATTTTGAATTATAGGTATTTTATAGGTAGCCAAGTATGCAAACTAAGTGTACCCATACAGTATATAACTTAGGTAGAAAATAATATATAATGTGAACATCATACTTGTATTTAATAGAGCTTGAAACTTTATACCTGCACTCAATAACAACTGAGAAATGGTAGGATGAGCTTCTAGGATGTAAACTTCTTCTGAATGCTCTTTTAATGTTCCCACTAATCTCCCAGTTATAGAATTCCATACTCTTAAAAAACAGTCTGTTCCCGCGGTAATAATGAATTTGTCATTTGAATTCCAGCAAATCTAAAAGTTATTGATCGAGAACTTTGTCATACATAAACTTTGCAAGCTTGTAAAATTTAAAGATTAAAACCAAATATCCAATATAACAAGTGCAGAATGATATTACTTAAACAGCAACAAGTATTTTGTGAGCTTGCACAGATCATTCTGCTGGTTCAAAGGCAGTGATCCACAGAACGAAAGAAAGAACAGATATAGAGCTATGAATTGACGCTACCAATATGGTTTTGTGAACTAAATAATATTTCAAAACTATCACTGTGTATTTATAAACATGTATAAGAAAGGTGCTTGTTGGCTCATACGAGGAGGCATTGAAATATCAACATAAGAGGGAAAAATGCAGTTATTCTTTAAGCATTCCTTGATATTTATTTGTCATGACAGCATTTGGAACATTATAACATCATACGTAAATAGAAACTTCGACAATTTCCAAATTATGTCTAAGCAGATTCTTCCAAAGAGTACAAATCAAGCTTCATTTTTTGCCCATATAAAAACAGAAATTGACTTGAAGACAGAAATCAATCAATCAACCTAACCTGGACATTAAAGCATATGCTTTTTTATTGTCCTATAAATTCACTTCATTCTTAGATGTGCATACAAAAATTAATTCAACATCTAAGATATAAAATCAAAAGAAAAAATTAAAAGATATTTTATCTTGTAATTTTACGCCTTAAATCTTGGTTATAATAGCGTTATGAGTCAGAAAGTCACATGTTTTAAGTAAACTTTATATAATAAATTTTCAGAGAAATAGAGAATAAATAGAAAAAGCAATAGTCATACTACAACTTGGATTTGAACAGCTGTTTTATCATTAAAAGTTCTAAATTTGGTCAAACATTCTGTTCAAATGTCAAGAAAAGAGAAGCGTTGATATAAAATTTCAAAACAAATCAAGCAGTAACAAAAATATTTTGAACTAAATCCAAATTTGTTCTATCTATTTAATTAGAATGCTTTACTTTTTATTCATTCTAACGACTTAACGTTTGCCATGCTTCTGTGATTTTTAAGTGAATTTCTTACCATTGTTACTTTTAATTTAATCTTTGCTTCATTTTCATCTAACAGCTTAGGATCGCTAAATTAACAAAAATATGACAGGAAAGTAATTATTTTTTATTACATAAATTTATTACATGTATTATTTATTATTATTATTACATGTATTATTTATTATTATTACATTTATTAATAAAATAAGGATAGGAGATTTTATAATTGTCTCAAACATAGGGCAGTGAAAGTGACGAAGTGCAACTACTTATTAAAACTTGTTTTAATCTTTTATTTTTTCCGAAAATGTGTTATCTTTGTAATTTCATTGATAACCAATTTGGATCTTCTAGTTTCTGTTACTATTTTCTTGGAAGATTTCCTTAAATTTTTCTGTGTTTCTTTTAAAAATTTATTTTATTTCAATTTATTTTTTCTGTCTAAAAATTTCATAAGTCTTTTCCTAAAAAACTTAAAAAAACTTCAAGGTAAATTTAAGATAAATAAACTTTGAGGACAAATTAAAATAAACTTTGAGGACAAATTAAAATAAACTTTGACAATAAAGTATCGAGGAAATTGCAAGATTAAAAAAATAAAAATAAATGGAAGATTACAAATTTTGAGAGATGTAAAAGATTTAAACTGTTTGAAATATATTAATATATTTTATGTATTACATATTAATGTATTTTTAAAGAAAATAAGCATTTAATGAAATTTTAAGAGATTATGATAAAGTTTGGAGAAGAAGGAAAAACTTCAAAAGACTATATAAATCTTTACAAATCAAAAGTCTACAACAACTAAATGAGCATATGCATCTAACTTAAGTGCCATGAGTTATGGAAAAGGATTTTTCAAAATTATGGCTTTGACACGCCATTTACTACATTACCCTTTAACTTCATGCAAAAAATCTGACTTTTTAGTGACATTTTCCTCAACAAGTCAATAACTTACGTAGAAAATTGGAACAAACTAATCTTCAAAAAAACATGACTTTTACTTTGTTTATCCCAAAATCAGGTCAACAAAAATAAATTTAGTTTCAAAATAGAAAATTAAAAAATGGCCTAAAGATCCCTGACAACTTAATGGTAATAGTAGATATGAATGCTAAAGCAGGTTCAACACCACACACCAATGAAAATAATTGAAAAATTAGGCAAAATAAATTAAAGAGGAGAAAGACTAATATAATTTTGTTAAGAAATTAACTTTATGTGACAAATGCCTACAACTGAATATATACACTTGGAAAAGCCCTGGTGATCTGAAAAAAAAAACGTTAAAAAAGAAAGAAAGAGAAGATTAGAGATAACACAAAGTAAATATCAACAATTAGCCAAAATTTTAACATCCAAAAATATCAAAATTGAAAGAAGAAACATGTATCACACTATTATGTACAGACATCATTACTGTATGGGTTTGAAACATTGATATCAAAGCCAATGTTGCATAAATTAATAGAATACAACAAATGATGAAATTCTTAAATCAGCAAAAGCATTCATGTCTTAGTAATACAATGAAAATGTAGATTCTTTGATGATGATGATGATGATGATGATAATGACAATGATAATGATGATGATGATCATGATGATGAATATGATGATGCTGATGATGACGCCGAAGATGATAATGATAATTCACCCCTGACTCTCCAGCCTTGTAAGAAACCTGATAACACAATAAAAAGTTAATTTTTTTTTTGCTGGTAATTTTTATGATTTCTTCAAGGTTTCCAGGGTTAGTTGACCGGCCTGTCAAAATATATTTTGTATACTTTCTAATTGTTCCAAATGTTTCTTGTATTACAAATAATCTGTAAATACCCGTATTAGATACACATCAATATCTTAAAAATTTAGAAGGAATTAGATAAGCTTTTTAAACTTATCTAATCACATTATTTTAAAAGAAGACTTAAATAGTCAATACACTAGTGAAAAATCTTTCGTGCAACCTATGTATATGTATATATATATATACAGTGGTCAAAAATTATTTGTCAAAAAAAATAAAAATACGAAAATGGTAAAATTCAAAACAATTTACTGCTATGTAGGAAGTTAAAGGAGAATTAAAACTACAAAATTATTGCACCAAAATGCTACTAATACACTGAGTGTGCAGATTCGAAAAGAAGACTTAGCGGTTGGGTATCAGATGTTATCTGAGTATATCTTTGTCCAATACAACTTTTGGAAACGTTTGAATCTCCTGAATTCATATTTCAATAGCCGAAGCCAAAAGGGGTGAGGCAGAATATTTCATAAAATATGGACATGACCTAAAATGACCAAAAAATAACACGCTGAAAAAATTACCCTTTTAGCCTTTCAGATGCATCTAAACATTTAGCATTCCATTCGGCATTTTTGTAGTTCCATATCATAGCAGTCCCATCACGCGACCCACTTAGAAACCTAAACACAAAATTATAAATTTCTGAGAGGAATTACATCGGAAATTTAAAGGGTGTCATGGAAAATGTCGATTTATTCCACAAATGTCTTCGCACAATCATTTCAGTCAAACAGACCATAATGGCATGGTGGACTGGGAAATTATTCTTATAGAGCAAGCAGGATATATCACTACTTTACAAAGACGAGAATCATTCTGGCAGTATAAGTTTAAATTTTTTTGTTACCCATAAACTTAATGAACGTGAGATGACATTTGATTATAGCTTAATTTGTCTTCTTTATCTTAAGCATGTATAATTTGTCCACCAGGTTTATATTAAGGTAAGTAATAGGACCTATCAATATTGAATCACTATTGCAATACTTGATTGTATTGACAGAAATTGGTTACACCGTGTTGCGTTGTTTAATTACAGTTCCTTCCTGGTTATACACCTTAGTTTGGTAAACTTGGGCATTTTTGTTTTTAACTATAGTAAATCATAATAAATTTTAAAATATGGTTTTTTTGTTGTCACTACGTTGCTTAGCAACAAAAATATATTAATATGTAATTTTTAACTGATATTTTAATTATAATTAATTTTAGTAACCAATAATTGTAAAATTTTTGCAAATTTATACTTAGCGGTTTTTTAAACCAATATAATTTTAATTTGTCCTAAAAGGACTTTATTTAGTTTATAAGCTAGAATTTTAGCCAACCTTGTATAGTATGTCATGCCTGAGAAAGATATGAAATAAATCGAAATTTTGCAATAAAAAAATTTTTGTTTTAAATATCATGTTTATACTCACTCAAAAATATTTGCTTACCTATCTCCCATATGACTGAATAATATGCTATCCACATGATCCTAGGGAAAAATAACTTCAAAATATTTGGATATCTAAAATTCTATTTTAACTATATTTTGTCCAATCAATGCAAGCAAACATAAAAAAAAGTCAATTAGTGATTTATAGACTCCTGGACAATAAAAATCTAGTAATATAACCATAACTAAAATAAAATAAATAAATACATAATTTCACTCAAGTATAAATATTAATATCTGAACACACACTATTTGTTTTCATGGAAATCGTGCAAGAACTATTAATAATAAAAATAGAATAGTTTGAAAGTTGAAAATTAACGAATTGACAACATCACCAATCTTTGATCTAGATTAAAGTGTCATGGAATAAGTGCAGTATTGTGTTAAAAGTTATTAATGCTCAAAATGTAAATCACTTATGGAAATGGAGATCTAGAGTTTCTACAAGGGCTAGTGACTAATGACTTTGAAAATAAAAGAAAACAAAAATTAAACAGAATCTATAGCTCTAAAGCCTAATATCATAAATACCACAAAATATATTTTAAAATTTTCTGAGAATAACCAAAACTTCAGTATTTTAAAAGAAAGTTTTTATATATGACGAACTTTGGACATTCCTCACCCAAAAATTTTTTACAAAATACAAGAGATCTATAAAATTAACTATGTGAGAAAAATCGCATTCAAAATATTTTCAGCAAATGATGATATCTGTGGACTTTTAAGCACATAGTAAATTAAAAAAAGAAGAAGAAATAATCAAATTTTGACAAATTAAAAAAATTTTTAGGCCTAAAATGACAGCGTATAAAAGATGATCTTTACTTTTTTTTAGTTTATTGCAAAAGTTATAAAAACTAAAGAGCAGATTTTGAAAAAATTTAAAAATATCGTATTTTGACCAAATTTTGAGACCCAGTCCCAAGTATTATCAACAGACAGCCATATGGTGCAAAAATGCCCCATGTGGTCCCTTAACTTCATGCAAGCAGCTATAATAAAAGTAATGAGCAGAATTTGAGAAAATTTTGAAAAGTCTTTTTTTTGAGCAAATATGACACGTTTTAGGGCAAAAATTTCCAGAAAATGAAACTTCATTTTTAAATAAATATATATATATGTAAATATAG
>JAUZNK010018238.1:0-21501 GCA_035046665.1 Euphysa ruthae
TAAGAAATAATATAATGATTACACCCCTAAATATAAATAATCACTGAATGAGAAACATTAACTGAGATGACTGCACTGACATACTCCCAAATGGTAGTCACAGTTCATTAATAGAACAAAACAGAAATCTTTTAACCAAGTTAGGAAATGCGGGCCACAAACGAAACAAGTTTTAAAATATATTGGGCCCTTTGGATTACTATTAAAGGCCTTTCAGGCATTGGAATTAAGTTGTCTGCATAGCAGAAAGTTCCCAAAAAAAATTACAGCTTGATTTATTTCTAATTTCATACGTTTCCATATTTTGTGAAAATTGAATTAATTAGTTGAATTATACGTGAGAATAGATTGAAATGAAAATTATTATCAAGAAAAAAAAGTAAAAAATTCTTTATTTGAGAAAAAATTTAAAGCAAGCATTCAGTGATTAATAGACTCCCAAAAACTACTCAGACATAGAAAAAATCAAAAAAAAATTTTTTTAACATTTCTGTTTGAGGTGGTGGGTCTTAAATGTTCAATGATTTAAAAAAAAAAGCACATCTTTATTGCTTTCAAAAAACTACTGAGTATAAGTAAATAAAAAAATTTGTATTAGATGACACACAAATGTGTGATAATTTTTAAAGCAAGGTGAAATACAGAGTCCGAAATCACTGGACCTTTTCCCTGGTGGGCAGAGACAACACACCTTACCAATCAGTTTCTGTAAATAGCTTAGAAAGTGGCGACTGGTTAACTTCATTGGGTTGTCTGCCCCTAAACTAGCATGACTTGATTTTCTGGCACCCCCTATAAACATGATATAACTATTAATAACTAGAGGGATATTTTTAGGTTTACCAACTCGAATAACTATTTTTTCACCCTCATTTACACAAATAGACATCATATAAACATCTTTTTTATCTTTCCAATGTCACCATAATATTGATTGTTTTCTCATACAATACTATCCGTTCATCTTTTTATTCAATCACCTTTTTTCAATTTTGTTGTTTTCAATTCGATTGGTAAACCTTTACGATCTTCATAGAGAGTGCCAATAAATTTGGTATTTCTGCTCAAAAGTAGTTTTGGAAGTTTAAGCGACACTTATCAAAATGAAAGAAAAAATTTATCAAGTAAGCCGCCTATCAGCATCAGACCTAATTTTGCTGCAACATATTTGTATTTGTACTCAGAATCCAGAGTGTTTGTCAGCTCTGACCCATTATACAAAACTGATCTCCAAAAATATCAACTTTGAGACTCACACAAAGCTTAAGTTTTAATGCCAAACCTAGCTCTTTTAATATGTATGCACGTAAGGCGACCTTTCCAAAACATAAGCAACATGTCTATTGAAATGTTCTGATCAAGAAGGAGTGTACTACACACTATGTACTTTCCATTTTGATAGTCACATATAAGTTTTATGTTACTAGCTGGTGGGTATGATAGTGGCAAGATTGTGTTATCAACAAAATGTATAAACTTATCAATAAGCTTGAATCAGTTGTACAATAAAACCTGTCTTATACCCGGTGTTTCAAAAAGAGGATTCACAGTATAATATAATTTGTATGTCAGCTTCCGAATAACTCCTTGGTAAAATATGATAGCAATATATCTCTGATATCATTTAAATAAATTGGTGAAAACCATATAACTCTTGAATGTGGTTTAAGGTCCTTTTCAGCTATAACCTGTTCAGGAAATAAGTTAGTTTGATCAGCTATGTATGTACAAAGTTTATCGGTAAGAAAGAGTTCAAAAAAAGAAAGCAGATGTTCACAAGTCACAGTTGAGTTACAGCCAAATATTCCCATGAAAGACAAGCTTGTTTATTGACAGGGGAATCAACACTCCTTTCTAAGATAAATGCTTTATTACTTTCTGTTTCAATGTCTTGTATATTTGTATCAGAAGAATCTGACTGGAGTATTTCTCCCTATGCTTCAGAATTTTCACCATCTGAAACATCAGATACGATTTCTTCACTTTCAAAACCATCCTCCGCCAGTTCAGATAATTCATCATTGTCATTATACATAAATTACTGCAATTCTTGCACAGTATATACCCTTACTACATTTTGCTACTGAATTTGAACATGAGGTACATGTAAAATCGAACTTTATTTTAAGGGTGTAAACAACTTCTTATTATATGAGTAGTACTAACGGTAAACGGGCATGAAAATCTATACCTTAAAAGATTTATTTATTTATGCTATGAAAAAACCAAACCTCAAGCTAACTGTAATATACATGAACGTAATATTACTTTAGAGACATTTTCAGCCCATAAGCATCTTGATGTAATATTACTATTTTTCCACCCACGCAGGTGGTCAGGGACCACATCAGGACTGTTACGTCAGGGATTGTTAAAGTGTTAATAGTTCTATAAAAAATCAAAACAAAAAACAAAAATTGAGATAATTTTTGGTGCAAAAAATGGCTATAACTGGAACCGATGCCAATAAAAATAAAGTAATGAACAGGTTTAGAGAAGATTACAAAATAGTTATTTAGTGACCAAAAATGACAATATTTGGGCTTATTATCAACAAATGAAAAATAAACTGCTACTGGCTTTTCTTCATCATCCTACAACTTCATACAAAATTTCAGAAAAAAATAACCAACAAGTTTGAAGAAGACTTGAAAAAAAAATAACAAAAAGTTGATGAACGGAACATGAATGAAAATTAATAGACTTTAATATTTAATCTTCTATTATAATCTATTATTGAAACAAAATTTTCTGACAAAAAAAAATCAAAAATGTAACTTTTGAAGAAAATTTGAGCCGTTTAAGAACCTGGATAATGGATATAACCAAAGACTCAAAATTTCTCACATGAAAAAATCCACAGAAAAAATACTTACTAAAATTGACCCACTTAGATGTCCAAACACGAAACACGAAAATGTTTTCAAAATTGCTGACATATTAAAACTGTGTAAGAAGAAAAAGATAAATATTTTTATCATTACACCAAATTTTAAAAAAAAAGAAGAAAAAAAGAGTATTTCAAACACAATTAACCCATACTGAACCTGAGTTCTAATCAGAAATTTTTTTCAAAATAGCCGACATGCCAAAATGATCAAAAATAATATTTTGTAATGCAGGGTGTCCATAGAAATATTATGAACAAATCCAAAAACTTTTTTAAAGTGAAAACCCTATTGTTTCCCATGACATAACTTTATCAATAATGAATTCTACAATCACCATAAAGCTTTTACTTCTAGCTTTTTTATTAACAGTTACAATTTCTATAATTTCTTGCTATTTTTCCATTTCGGTTAGAAAGTTTTCTTACTTCTGACTACTGAGGTAATCTTCATAACACATTCTTCCCAATTTAACAGATTTCATTAACTCAATATTCACATCCAAAGTTTCTGGTTTTAAATCCTTTGCAGCTATATGATCATAAATAAAAAGTTGATTAATTAATGACTTCTCTTTCATGCAGTCTTTCAAGAGATCACCTAATCTCCACTCGAAATCTGCTTGACCATGGTTTAAACATAAGCAGTGTTATCTTTCCTTAAACAGGGTACTTTTTCAATCCAACATGTTCATAAAACAATTTGTGAAGTCTACATTTGGATCTCTCAAATAAACAAAATTCTAAATTGATTGAAACATTTTGGATAAATTCTTTGTACTCTTGAAAACCTTTGTCAGTCTTTTTTGCTTATTATACTTATTATTATGAGTTCATTCAAAAAATAACACAGGCTCTTAAACCGACTTGTAGATATTTCTGCTTTTGACACCATATTTTTTGGTAACAAATAGCTTGCGTAACAAATAATGATATACTTCAAAGGGCTTCTTTCAAATAGTTCATGGAGCAGCGTCATGAGAAAAATGATGCAATCATTTTAAAATTTGACTGAATTTTGTTCTAACAGTATCAGCACGAACCTTTTCATTTTTAACTTTAGTAGCACCACAACCTATATTTACTTTGTTAACACTGAGAATTTTTGCTTCCAATAATACAGCAAGTTTAATGAACCAAGGCATTATAAATATTGTTGTATAGAAATGGAACCATAGGGTGACTTGCTTGATAGGATGTTAATGGCTTTATTAGATGTGCTACAGTTAGAAACAAATGTAGCTTTGGTGAAATCATATTATTATAAACAACTGACTCAACATTCATGTAACTCTTTGATGATGTAAGTTTAGATTATGTAAGACTCTGTCAGAATTTGAAGATTTCTATTATTCCAAACATTAATGGCTTGCTCAGTAACATTAGCATCTTCAATCTTCGATCTTGTTGTACAGAATGCTTCAGGATAAACAATTTTTATGGTAATCTGATCGACTTCCAGGAAAATCGTGAAATATGTGAAATAATCCCTTTAGTAGTTGCTTCATGTTCCAATTAGTTGTTTCAACAGTTTTCTTAAAAGCTCCTTGAAGTACATGTAGACCACAGCTTCCGATATTTATAACACCTAACATTTCTAATTTGTCTCTCTCTCTGAGCACAAAATGTTAAAAAACTTCCAATTGACACTGGGACCAACCATAGAAACATAAATTATTTTTTTTTATATCAACATCCTCAAGAGCAGTTTTAAATTCATCTAAAAGGTCATTGGCTTTTGTTTGGCCTTAAAAAACTGGTATAAAATATCTAGCATCTACACAGTTAATTGATTTGTCTCATAACATTATTACAATATACATTTGCTTTTGTGTGACCTTGTTAATTGACTAATAAAAAGAGATAGAATAATGATCACAATTATTTATTTCATCCATTAACCCTTTGCATACCATTCCTGGAATATTCTGGAATTTCAATGCAACAAAAATATCCCAATCCTAAAATGTTTTGGGATACCCTGATATTTTGGGTTTCACACGTTTTCACTAGGGGGGCAATTTAAGTCTTAACTCTGGTCAGGTAACTGCCTAAAATATGGGTAAGGTGTATATTCGATAAAAAATTACATTTTAACCAGTAGGTCCCAACCCTATGCCCCAACCAGATAATTTTCATAATGGCCAAAACAAGGCCCTAAAAAATTCTGCTCCTATATAGATTTTTTCAAACAGTCATCTTATATATCATTAGAATTGTAATTAATGCTGATTAATGCTGATTAAGAATCAAAATAGGAACAGGGGTCAAAAATGAACTGTAAAGACTGCAGATAAATTTTTGGCCAATCCAAAACGCCTTCAAATCTTGTTTCTGCATCAATTTTTTTCAATTATAGTCTTGTTATACTAGTGGAAGCATTTAATGCTAATCAAGAATCAATATAGTACTGAACAATAGCAGTATGATGCAGTGCAATGATTTCTTTTGGATGACTTTTGTGAAAATACCATTGTAATTGTAAACACTGCATAGCATTCTTAAGATTCAGGTGAAATGTTTTCCACACAAAGAGTTGTCTTCTTTATTATATAGCATTTTTTGTACGATAGAAAAATGAATATTCATTAACATTTATATATCAAAGATGAAGACAACAATAAATATAATCTCTTAATAACACGATAAAACTTTCACATAAGGCATCATGAAATTCTGAAGAAAGAGACATCATCACCTGCTGGACAACACAAAACAAGTTACCTAACAAAATATTTATAATATGGAAATCATGAAACTTATGATAAGACATCTAGTGATTGTCTTTTATTTCCTGTGAAAGACAGCTTGCCTAATACAAGACTTCCAACTGCAAAGCAAGTGCTTGGTTATCTTTTCTACACAAATGCTCAAAAAACAGGAAATCAGCTAAAATCAGCTAAAAATATTCAAAACGTTTCAGTCGATGTATTGAATCAGTGGATTTCCAGCAATGTCTACGCTATAACACACAGTGTTAGACAAAAACTTAAAAAGTGTAGGAGAGATATAACCAACTGAAAAAGACTCCAATGAAAAAAAAAATGTGAAACATTCTCCAAAAATTTTAAAGTTTATGAAAGAATACAACGATCTATTTGATATCAAGTGTCTGGATAAAAAATAACAAATAGCACAAGAAAAGATCTGGGAAATTTACAAAAAGCAATGTGCAGTCCGTCAGGTAAGCAGATGCTATGTACTTCATGGGGTTTCAAAATCATTCACTAGAGGGACAACACAATAAACATAGTCTATTCTGCTAAACCTTGGAACTGGTACAGTCGTTTTTCAAGTTTCATTTAACCAAAACAAAACCATTCACCTTCACTGAAGGACCATAGATTCAACAGATTAAATGATTGTGTTCTTGCAATTTTGTACCACATGGATGACATTACTAACCATTTAGAGCAGTTCAGAAACACTCTACACTTTAATATAACAGAAGTTATAACGATTTAAAAAAAAATTTTTTTTTTTTAAATGGTTGATCTGTAGCTTATACATTAGAATTTTGCCCACGGTGCGAAAAAGGTTAAAAAAATGGAAATTTACCATAGCATTGTACATATGAGCACTTTGTTCTTGCAAAAGAAAATGTTTTACAATACTACTATCAGGCTTGTAATTGTTTACAAGATAAATTATCACAGGATCTCAAAGAAAAACCAGACTGGACATTTTTTAGTGTCCAAATCATCTCAGCTTTTAATACATTTTCAAGATATATCTTGAGGGATAGTTTTTGTGTGATTCTGCTCATTATTAGATAAGTGTATGGTATCATTTGCAGAACCAGCTCTACTAAAGAAGTCATTCGCCTTAATTTTTTATTTTTTTGGTATTTTATAGGACTTTTAAAAGACCTGATACAATACACAATATTTAGCTTTCGGAATGCTTAAACACACTCCATCTATTTTGGAATTTAAAAATTTTGTAAACAATAAATAATGCTTGGTAGTGCATGTCTACTGAAATACTTATCTATATATATTTCACAGAATGTAACCACCATGTTTAAAAACAAATTATTTTATTAGAACAAACTTTCATGGGAAGTCATGGTATCTGGTACCATGACCTTCCATGACACAATAAGATTTTCAAACTTCCAATGACTTCCCATGACCAAAAAAAAAAATCCCATGACATCCCATGATTCCAATGACACCATGGACATCATATAATGCCATAACAAATTTTAAAAGAATTGGAAAATAAATACTCAATTTTTCTTAGTTTTTTACTTTTTGTGTTCTGCGGTGCCATTTCAAATAAATGATTAATACAGTAAACTAAATTAAGAAGCAGGACTACCCATAGATGTATTTTTTACTGTTATAGTATTGTGGATTTATAAAATGACTTCTGTTAATACTCAAAATTTGAATTTAGGCATTTTGATTTCAAGTTCAAAATAAGAGAAATAAAAATTTTACAATAAAAACATCAAAATGCAAATGAGGCTGTCCTTAAAAATGCCTTTTTTTGCAGTTTTCCGATCGACTCAAGGAAAAACTCATAATAATTTTGACCCGGCATTGAGAAAATTAATTTTATTTTGCATTATATCTTCCGAGTCCTAAGTCCAAAAAGAAAAAAGCCAAGTCGTAACTATTTTCAGCTGACGTCGGATTTGCAATTATTATTTTTATAAACAAACAAATAGGCGACTTACTAAATGTAAGAAAGAGCTTCAAAGTAAATGCTAGAAAGCTAGATTTTTGTCGCATGTGAACCATGAAATTTTTTTTAGCAAAAAAAGGACAAAAAATAAATATTTGCTGATCAAATTGGAAAACAGCAAACAAAGGTATTTTTAAGAACAGCCAGAAATCAGTCACAAATGTAATAGCACCACTACCATCATATCTATTACAAACATAAGATATAATCTCTAAGTCAAAGCTAAACTCCATGTTTTAAATTTTTTGCTATATGCTATAAGGATGTTGGACATGTTTTTCAAACAAGGATAAAATTTTGAATCTCAGAGGACACACTATTTGTGATTCGAGATGTTGAGATAGTCAAAGCAGAAAAAGGCAAAATTTTACCAGAATAAAAGACATACCTGAACAGGTTTTTCTTGCTTTATCTATTTCAAATCCATTAGGGCACATACATCGTGTGGTTCCATTTGGTTTGAAAAAACATAAATGCGAACAACCCCCATTGTTATCGTGACACTCATTAGAGAATTTAACATTTACATCAACAGCCCGTAAGCCCATGATGTCAGGTGTTTCACTAACAACAAACTAAACAAACAGACAAAAAAAAATCTAGCATATTTACAACAGGCACAAGAAAAATTATTTCTAGGTGGTTAATCTCTATATAAATTTATTTTTAATCTTTTAACTATTCACCCATTATCTCTGATTTTTTATTTTTTCCTTCATTGATGAAGAACAACCAATGAAGCTAAATATAAACACTTCCTTTTAAACCCATAGTTTTAAAATCTCACCTTCATGACAAAAGTAAACTTTTTTTTTTACATTGATTTACAGGAAAATTAAAGTAGTAATCATATCAATCATCGAATTTATGCAGACTATATTTCTGGCTAACAAATGAGTTAGTAAAATATTGATTTAGTTATTTCCTGGACGCTGCAAAATATTAGTTTATGCTTTCATATAATTTAGAGTACAAGTATATAGAATGCTTTGAGTAATAAATAATAAAGGACGAACCTGACTAGAAACAAAAAAAAAAATTTTTATCAGAAACAAATTTTCTAGCATTTCTGCAAAATGAGAACATGAATTTTAAAATGTCTTTTTATAATTTTATAAACTTTTATTTTAATTTCTAAAATACTGATATTTAAACCAAAGACAGGTCTTACAAAACCAAGATAATTATCTTAAAAACTTACTATTTTCTTTTCCTGTGTTTTAAGATTAACTTTATACAATGATCTTTCTGTCCAATCAGTCCAATAAATGTAATCATCAAGGATTGACACGCCAAACATATGTGGACTACTCCATTTAAGATAACCTCTAGTTTTTGTTACCAATTCATAATATTCTACCCTGTCTATCCCCCCATCCACCCAATACAAACGCCTTGTTTTATTATCCAATGTTATTCCATTAGGCCACTTTAGCTTTGTGGTAACCAAAGCAACACGATTTTCTCCGTCCAAGTCTGACATTTCAACCTTTGGGTTTTTTTCACTCCAATCTGTCCAAAATAGATATCTAAATAAAGAAATAAATATTAACAAGACAGTTTTGAACCACCATCCTTGCACAACACTAAACTATCTTGAATAAAATTTTGTATATTACTGTCCACTTTCCAAAAATACTCGAAATGGTTACAGCTATATAAATCTATTCTTCGTTTTATATTAATTTATTCTTATTTAGTTTTGCGTACAAAATATAACATGCAATATGAATTTATTTCCTATTATAGTAAAAAGCCATGCTCATACAAAATTTTGAAAGAATCTTAAAAAAAATGAAAATAAATCACTCTAAAAAAGACCTTTTAATCAGTTTTTCCAAAAAACATTTGTTTGAGTAAAATTGATATCAAAAATAAAATTTTTGCTTCTTGAAAATAAGTCACAGACAGGATTTTGTTAATTTCTATTTCATAAGTCAAAATTTATGTTTTGCTTATCTCTTTATAACAAGAGTAGATTTTTTCTGTCATTTACTATTATATGAAAAACCATAAGTGATGCAAACATATGTAAACAATTCATACTTTAAGAAAAATTGACTTTTGATTTTATACTGACTTTGAACAAAAAATAGCTAGCAAAATGCCAAACATGGATATTCCTAACACAAAACTTTTCTGTAATTATATCAAAAAATGATTGGATTTTTAAACTGTTACTAATCAATCAATCAATCACTGGAAAAAATATTAAAATCTCTTAAACTTTATAATTCTGATGAAAGTTTCTCTACTCACCCTTTCTCAGGATCCAAAGTGATACCTCTTGGAGCATCCAACCCTCTGTCAATGATTACCGTGATTGACGTACCATCTAAGCGGGAGACATATATCTTATTGAACTTAGGGCAAGTCCAGTATAAGTTTCTTGCGACCCAGTCAATAACTAAATAATCAGGTTTTGTAAAACCTGGTTGTACAACAGTCTTGATACCTAAAGAAAAATTATCACAGAATAATTATGAAATATTGACCCTATGTATGTAAGCCTGTATGTATGCGTGTGTGTATATGTATGCATGTATGTAAGTGTGTGTGTGTGTGTGCTTGTGTGTGTATGTGTTTGTGCATGTTTGTGTGTATGTGCGTGTATGTATATTTGTGTATGTGTGTGCACGTGTGTGTCTATGACTGCATGCGTGTATGCGCGTGTATGTATGCATGCACTCCACTCTGCTAGACAAAATAATGAAACAGATAGTTTACCTGAGCCATTGAGAAAACCACTTTTGATAGTACCATAATCTTCACTAGATTCGTCAGTCCAATAGATACGATTATCCAAAGGATCAAAATCAACACCTGACACAGTATTTAAACCTGAGATCGGTAATCTCATACTTATAGCATTAGGGATATCCAGTGAAATCATCTGAAGATCAGTACGTGTTGCAACTAGCACAAACTTTTCAATGTCTAAAACAAATATTATTTATATAGAAAAATAAACATTAAAAACCTTTTTTAACAAAAAATTCTTAACAGAAATGATTTTAAAAACCAAACTATTCATTTAAACTATTCAAAAATTTAGAAGTTAAATCATATCCATCCAGTTGCGCATTTAAACTGATTTTGACACCGGAAAACTCTTTTTTACCTCAAAAATTTTGATCTGACAAAAAAAGGAGACCCAAAACAGATTTAAGATGATAATCAAATAATTTTAATAAATTATAATTTTAGTATAATTGATAACCAAAAAATTATCAAAATTTTTCCTAAAATCATGATAGTACAAAATCAAGCTCAATTCTTATTTCCCTCTAATAAGCTCTTTTTGGACTGAATCTAGCTACAAAAATATTTCAAAAATCGTTGACTTATCAAAAATTTTAGTAACAATATTTGCTAACATAAAAAATCAAATTTTTCTTTTATGTACTTCTTAAAAAAAATTTTTAAATCTTGATTTTCTATGAATATATAAAGATTGAATGTTTTCAGGTAAATTATTAAAAGGAAAACAGACATAATCCGAAATACTGACCAGCATTCTTGTATTTTTAATGTCTAGCATGATATTTTGTGTAATTATATAGCATATATATATGTGCTTAATTCATTATGGATTTGGTCATGTGGGTATAATTACTATATTCTGCCTTTAGAAAAAGAAAAATGGTTAAACCCAAATTCCAAACGAAAAGCAAAGCAACGGAATACAGACGGAATTGATCTTACCCTTCAAGAAATCTCTCTGGAATGCAAAATTTGTCCTAACACAAAAAAAAAATGACAGCAGGCATAATAAAAAATTCTTAGAATGAACACTTCACTTAAATCTAAATCATTAAGTTCAAATGAATAGTTCAAACTCACCCTCAACATGTATTTAAATTATAAAATGACATATTACAAACATTTGTAAAAACCTTCGTGTATAACGCGTTTCATTTCCCTTAAGGTGGCTTAACATAAAAAAATTGCCATATTCACAAAATTTCTCCGGATATCAGTGATGAAATAAATAAATACACAATTTTTATGTAGTTTTTGAAAAATCTTGGATGGACATCAAATTTTAGCAAGAAAAAAACTAAAAAGAGTGAAAAAGAAAAAACATATCTAAAGATAAACCTGTTATTACTCAATGAAATTTTGCACAAGTATTCTCATAATTATTCTACTTATACTTGATTACTTATACTTATACTTATTCTTACTCTAGTCCCTGAATTAAAATGAATTCAATGCTATAGTAAAAGGCTAAGTTTACTTTTTTACAAGCATCAAATATCATGAGTACAGTAAGAAACAATCATGAAAATTGAGGTGCAACTATGTGAGTATAGCGCTCCATATGCCTTTATTTTCGCTCTTATTCTAAAACTAAATGAATGCTACAGAAACATATAAAAAAAAATATTAAAAAAGGTTAAAAACTTTCAGGTGCATATGATTTTTCAGTTGAAAATTCTTGGTCCTTATCAATCCAACCTTTCTTGATGCCCCTTAGTTGGAATCTCCTTTCTTGAGTCAAGTTTTCTCTTTCCGATCCATATTTCTGAGTTGTCGCTTATATTTCCTTGTAAAGCCGATTACAGTCTTGGCACCAAGTGCGACATTTAGGTGACTGAAAACACGTTTTAAACCAGATGCTCCCTCATTAAAACTGAGTATGGCAGAATTTACTCCCATTTCTATGTTGTCTTTTTTGACAAACGCATTTTTGTGACATCAATTACTCGGATTGCCAAAATCTTTCAGCATAACATCATGTATCCATTCAGAAAAATGTTCTTCGGGCATGTAACTACTATTTTCCTGGTGTATACAGGAGTATACAAAAATATGACTAAAATACGCCAAATAGATGGAGAAAAGAACGCTGCTAGGGGCCGTTGCTAGGTAAATTTTGTATACAGTAGGTATACAAAATTTACCTAAATAATACTTTTTGTGTTATTTTTTTTGAAAAACGGACTTCAGAAATAAATTCAACGATAATTATTAATTGTCCTAAAACATACAAATCTCAAAATTCCATAGCTTTCAAAAATCTCAACGTTTGTGTTCTGTTAAACCAACTTAATATTGTTCATTTAGTCTGCAAGACTAAATATTTAACCTAGTTGCAAACAAATAACGGTTTTAAACATGGCTGACAGCATAAAAAATTTTTGTTTTTAACAATAAAGCCACGTGTTAAACTTGATTCTGTATTTTGTATAAACTATGAGTTTTTGTTTTATTTTAAACATTAACACTCTTAGGAAGCAAAAACTAACTCTACCCAGACTGTAACAACACTATGAGAGAGCCATTCCAGTAAACAATAAAAAAAAAAAGCATTCTAGAAGATCCCCTTGGAAATTCCTTTCTTAACATTCCTTTTTAATTCAAGCCATGAAAAGTAGACAATATTTACCTAGTTTTTGATGGGACATATTTTTGTGATATTTGATGATATTTGATGCTGTATTAGAAATTAAGTTTACCTGAGTTTATTCAAACCAAAAAATTATTTAACTTACATTTTTTAAAAGCATTTTAAATAAACAATCTGCATGAATCATATTTGTTTTTAAGAAAGATAATTTCTGAGTTTGGAAAATGCACTGACTTCTCTTTTTTGAGAATTAAATAAAAAAAAGTTGCGTATAAATTTTGATTCATATAAAAATCAGGTCAGCAGTTTACATGGTTTTGAGCTAGCGTTATGCACCTTCTTTTAGATTAATCGTTTGATTTTTTGAAAAAATGATCATATTTTATGAGAATATATTAACACTGGCCTAAATAATAACTACTGATTAAATTTGTCATTGTCACAGCTTTTTTTTCATTTTCTAACAAATAAATTTGTGACAAAAATCATAAAACAAATGTTATGCTGAAAACTCTTTTAGTGTCTATGTGATCAAAGTGCCAAAAATTCTGACAGTTATATTACAAACTCTCTATTTAAAATTCAATGCATAATGCAAAGGGAAAGACAGACTTGTAGTTTATTAGCAGAGCTTTTGGGAAAGACAGACTTGTAGTTTATTAGCAGAGCCTTTAAATAATTCTTTTTAGCACTGCTACCATCACAATATCAATCTACTACCTTAGCTTCAGTAAGTCTAGCAACAAGATAAAAGAGTATGTACAATTGCCAATTGTCTTACATTAATTCCAATCAACCCACAGGGCAATGAGATCTAATAGAAAATGCAACAAATTTAACCTGAACTAAAATTTTTGTACTCTGATATCTTTAAGCAATAACTTATAAATATGCATGATCCAAACATGTTGTTAAAACCAATAAGTCAAGAAAACAGATAAGACCATATTTAGACATCTTGTTACAAATTTCAACCTAATCCACTAAAATTTCACTGAAGCAGACACAAAACCTAATATTTATAAACTACTGCACTCTTAAAACAGATTGAACTTACTATATATAGAATTAGAGCTAAAACACAACCCTACAAATAGTTGTGCCATTTTGAAATGAAGTCATTACTAAAACTAAACAACGGTGCAAATTGATACCCCAAATGTTTCTTCCCGCTATTTTCCCTGTGGCTATGAACTGTAAAAGTTGAGCATAAGGAGAATTTGTCATTGTTAAACCTGACAATCGATATTCCAACATCTAGTAGCATGTCCTAGCAATTTGCAATCACATTCATTTATTGTACGTTCACAAGCAACATATCTGAATCAAGTAAAAGATGAATTGGATACAATCAAAATCATAATACTTGGTGATTTTACTGAGAATTATGCTTTTGTAGTTCAAGACGAGATCCAAAGCTACCACTGGAACACTCAACAATGTTCATTACATCCTTTGGTTATATACTATAAAGAAAACGACCTTCTTAAGCATTTGTCATTCTGCTACATTTCAAATGATATAACACATGATGTGAAACGTCCCCATTGTGATCAAATACTAACATCAGAAGCCATATTTGAGTTTTGTGTCGAAAAAATACATGGAATTAAATTTAGATACATCAAGGGATCTGATAACAGCACAAAATGCAAAACACAGTGAACGTTATGTAGGAGCAACGAAACTACCTATTCGAAGATTTCACCAGTTCATCCATCATTTTTACAATAGAGTTGGATCAAAAATATATATTTCTCAAGTAATTAAAAAATGGCTCTGAAAAAGTCAGTAAAAAGAGACGGAAACCTGATCATTTTAAGAAACCGGGTCATTTCAAAGAAACTTAATAACTCTGGAACTGGTGGTCCGTTTGAGCTGAAATTTTGACTGAGTTGATTTTTTATGAAAATCTAGTATATGTTTAAAAAAATAAAAGAAATATAACGATACATGGTTCAATGGACTGGGTGATGTGGAATTACCCGACAGCTAAAGATATAGAAAGTTTGAGAAGCTTACAAATATTTTATCCATTTTTAAACTGCGATTGCAAAATATGATAAAGACCTTACTATTTAAATATATTATGGTAAGACACATAATCTTGAGGTTTCAAATTCAGCAAATATTATTCAAGGCTTAGTTCAAATGATTTTAGCAACCCTGTTATTGTTGCTCAGGGAAAAATTTCAAAGAAGCTGATATCTGTATGCCAAAAAAAAGTGATAATAGCTTTTAAAAAGTTGTACCTAATATAATCTTAGCTATGTACAAATTTTATTTGTAGCTTTGTTTTTCTTTATACAAGAACAATTCTTGAACCATATTAAGAAATACTCACTCAGGTTCCGAAAATTATTAAGCAGGCATTTTTTTTAGTAAAGATAATGTTTATATAAATGAATTAGATTTTTATGTAAATATAAGACAGATGAAGGCTTCAAGCATATTTGCAAGTGACAGAAAAACATTTTCAAAGCAACAAAAGATAATAAGTAAATAAACAAATTACATTTAAGATTTGAGGAAAGACAGCTTAAGCCTTTTGGCTCCACAAGGTTTGCACCACCAATTAATAAACTGTAATTAAGATTTGAGAGAAGACAGTTTAGCCTTTTGACTGGTATTTGGAAGAGTCACATCAACCAATCATCATCAAGCACTGCGCCTAGTGTAACCTTTTTGGAAAGAGGGGAGCATGATACATCTGTTAATAAATTTAGAGAACAGGGAAGATAGTTTAAGACTTAGATTTTTGATTAATGGTACTAATGAATGAAGGGAAATAAAGTAATTGGTGATTAGAATCATTCAGTTTTGTCTAATCAAAAAGTTACTTCAAGGCCATTTAAGATAAGTAAGAAAAAATTTTCATGATTAGATTAACAATATGCCAGAATTCGTGAGTGCCTAGGCTCTTTGATCTTTAGCTAAGTTTTAAATGTATAAAAATTGGTTTTGCATGTGCATGAAGTCATGTATTAAAGCGACAGCAGGACTTCGATGGTGAAATTAAAAACCATGGTATCTACAAGCAATTGCTGCAGCACATACAGGATGAACCAGAGTTGAGTCTGGGGTTTCTTGACATTTCCTGCGAGGAGTAAATACATACATTAGCATAGTTTTGAAAGTTTTTCTTTAATATTTTTAAAATTTTGGATCACCTCTTTAGTTCGTATCTAAAAAAATATATATATAGTTCTGTATTTGTACATCATTGAAATGACCTCATCAGGGTTGTTGGTAGTAGCCAACCACAAACAAGTAAAAATTTTCTTAAAGAACGTGGACTGGTTAGATTTCTGTTAGGCATTTTAAAGTCAAACTCTTCCCAAATTACAATCAATGTCTTTACTTTTCTACCTTGAACTTATTAACCTAGAAAAAAGATGACCATGTCATATTGAATCTTATTATGTTATATTTTTTTATTCAATGACGGCCACATATTTTCAGTCCTGAATGTATTTTTTAAAACTTTATGTATAAACTTTTATATATAAATTTTAAAATTGACTACACATTGGTTGCTAGAAGTTCTATATCACTGGAATATACTTACTATGTGAACAAGTCTTGTTATCAAGTAAGAGTCTGTATCCTGTTTGACAAGCACATGTAAAGCCACCAGGCCGTAAAAGACAAATGTGACTGCACCCACCATTCTTTATGTGACACCCAGAAATAACTAGAAAAGAATATATTTATAGAACTACTTAAACTCGGACACAGAATAAAAATTCCAATACTCCTAGCAGTTCACTGAAATTAGTGTGCCATTGAATCCAATGAAATGGCATGTTTTAAAGATAATATGACAATTAAGGATTGCGGATAAAGTGTCAAAAAAACTTAAAGTCTTAAACACTTAATACTGAAATTTCTTTGAAAAAAATCTGCAAATAATCAAAATTAATGTTGTGAAAATGTGAAGGAAAAACTTATATTGTAAAAGGAATTGGTAAAAAGAGTTAGAGTGATTTCAGAGTTGGCAAACATCTCTGGTAAAGCTATGCTTTACTTGAGTCTATATTAACATGAGGAATTTCTTAGTGAGCTCAAGACAATTAGTTTTTTACTTGACAGAATAACTTCTTGTGCCTTGTGAGAAATACGAAATATACTTACAAGATTTCTGAGCATTTTTCCCGTAAGCCTTTAATGAAGATATCTCAGACAAATTTGAAATTTCTTCTCGGCATAAAGATCCATTATATTTATTACAAGAAAATATAGTATTTTTAAAGAGGTTTGAAAAATATACTCGGTCACTAAGAAACAGCATTGAGAATATGTGATTAAATTCTTTATAATTAGCTTGAAATATAACTCTTCTGCCTGTTCCATCTAACTTGATTGATTCGAGAGTGAGCTTAAGGGCATCAAACCAGTAGATATGATCAGAATCAGAAACAATTATATTTGGAAACCAAACCTCATCACGAACAAATGACTGCAGGTTACTTCCATCCATGTGTATTTGTTTTATTTCAGAATTGTCACCCCAGTCGGTAAAGAGAAGAATTCTAAAATTAACAGAAAAATTGTATCCAAACTCAATCTCTGTAATTTTCAAATACTATTATAACAACTTAATGTTAATGCTTGAAAAATGAATTTAGAGTTTGCTATTATGAACTGGTCAAGCTTCATCACTCTAATAAACAGGCTTAAACAAACTAAACTTGTTCCAGTCTCTCCTTATTCAAGCAGTAAGGCCATCCTAAATAATATAGATGTTACCGATCCACCGCCCGGATAAAAATTTTATTTAATACTGACCAGCCACTGCGTTTTTTTTTTTTTTTGCTCTTGAAAAATAAAAAAAAATTATTACTTTTATTAAAAAAAATTAAACAACAAAAAACAAATTTCTAAATGCCGTACTTTAGGATATCTAACCAAAACTTCATTTCTTTATACAAAAATCCAAAATAAAAACATCATGCTTTGACTAAACGGGAGTTTCAGGACTTATTTTATTTGTTTTGCAGATTTCTCCTCCATTTGTGATTATAAATTGCAGAGTCATTGGAACAAAGTTTTTGAAAACGGGGAAGTGCAAAAAAAAAAAAAAAAAGAAAAATAGATAGCTATATATATTTTACTTCTGTATTCATCTCTTCTTCAGTTAGAAATTTAGACGAAGAAATGAAATAATAGCAACAAGAATATTTTTAGAAATATTTCAAATAAGTACAAACTGTAACTATTGTTTTCCAAATTTGTATTTTTTATTAACGAAAAGCTTCTTTTACTATCAACTTTTCGTTTTTCTTTCTGTTGAAGTTGGATTATAATACAGAGTTCCACGTAAATAGCTTTTTTATCGCATGTAAGCCTCCGGTTTGAGCCCTGCTGTGGGTGGTCATCTCTTAATAAATTTGACTTCTGATGATCTCCCGTCATTATTGTAAATAAATCTTTTTAAATTTAAAATTTGAAAGAGAGTCATTAGGTAAAGTTTGAAACATAGTTTTCCTTAAAACCCCTGTTGCTTTGGACCCAATGCTAATAAAAGCAATTTTTCGAAGGGTAAGCTATTCAAATGATGCCTATAAATATTTAACCCTTTGCACAGAAATTCTAAGTTATAAGTTATAGAGCAGCCATTTTTAAGCAGAAAAAAAAACTGGAAATGGGATATTTTTATTACATCAAAATCCCGATATATATATTCCAGGAAAATGGCACACAAAGGAGGGTTAACAAGGCAAAAGTTGAAAAACATCAACTCAACTTTGGTTAAATGCTACAGACCTAAAATTTTGCTTGAAAATTGCTAGTGCTAAAGAACAATCATTTTTAGCAGAAAATTGAGTGGCACACGGAAAAAATTCACAGGCCTCGGATAATTTTTGTCTAATAAATTAATATCAAATGCACAAGGGGTCAACAGATTGAAAACATAAAAGCTTTATCCATAATTCTTGCACCTTGCTCAGATAAATACCTTAGAACAAATGAAACATGGAACTTTATCTTCTTCTTCTTTTACAGTTTTATGTTCATTTTCCATGCTAGCATGGGTTAGAGGGGGTTATTTATGGCATGCTTCCGTAATAATCTATCCTGTGCTAATGCATTTCTAATCCCTTTCAGCCTAAGGTCATTTTTAACAACCCGTTCCCAAGCCATCTACGTATATTCCTCTCGATTTCTTAACCCAATTATCTTAATCTACTTTTTTGAAGTACTACTAACACTTTCTAGAGCACATCTTCCACATAGCTCTTGAGAGGATTTCCTATCTATTCTATGTCACTTTACAAACTGCACAAGTCTCGCCACCATAGACCTTGACGCTTCTTACACAAATATTATAGTCTACCTTTTGCCAATAATGAGAGTGCTTCAATGATTAAAGGTAAAAGTTCTCTAAACTTTTTACACCCACATCTTATCCTGGCAATACAACTTTCCTCTGCATAACCACCTGCACTAATCATGTCTTCTAGATAGCAAAACTTGTCGGTCATCTCCAAGGAATCTTTACCTAAAACCACTGGAAGAATTGGTTGTCTACCAGGTAAAACAACATTCCCAGAACATATTCTATATTTATAATAGTGTATACCAGTCAGTGTACCTCTTATACCACTACAACGCCTATGTATCCAAAGCTTACAATAGTCACAGTTTTGAATTTCTACCAACACCTCTCCTACAAACTGAGCATGGGAATTTTCCTTACGGTCATGGTGGTGCAATTCCTTTGCCACTTACCATCAATTTTGTTAGTGACATATTGTCCTTTAGACCTTTAGATTCAATCTCTTCCTTCCATTTATTAAATTTTAGAATCAACTCGTCCATACTCTCTCTAATTAATACAAGATCATCTGCATACAACAATCCCCATGGGCACCCCACTCTAGATTCCTGTGATAACGCTTCTAGCACAATTATAAAAAGCAAAGGGCTAAGAACAGAGTCTTGATAAACACCAATCTTAACAAAAAATTCCTCATTAAAAGAACCATATACACTAACACAGCCTCTAACATTTTCATACATGGATTTCACAACCCATTCTTTAACTCCTGGTTTCCTCATTGTCCACCATATCACCTCTTGTGGGACTCTATCAAGAGTCTTTTCTAAGTTAATAAATGCAAAATACAATTGCTTATTCTTTTGCAGATACTTTTCCTGAAGCTGCCTAATTGTATAAATTGCATCAGTAGTACCTTTCCATTTCATGAACCCAAATTGCATAGCATCAATATTGATCATTTCTCTATTCAACCTCTCCATTGCCCTTTCCAAAAGCTTCATAGCCTGATCAAGCAACTTGAGCCCCCTGTAATTGCCTCTGTGTAGAGCATCCCCCTTTCTATTACAATTACAATTGTAAAGGATTAAATTGTAATTGATTTAAATTGCAATTTACAATTGAACTAGTCCACCAATCAGCTGGAATTACACCTTCACTTAGTATTGTGTTGACTAAACCTGTTATCAAATTAATGCCAGCCTTTAAGATTTCTGAAACTATTCCTGATGGCCCGACAGCTTTCTTTACTTTTCATCTTAGACATAGCAAATTCTACCCAATCTCTCTCTATCCTCAAGGCTGGGTCAGCAATTGGTTCAGCTGGTGGGAATCCATTCCTATCCCATTCAAACTCTGTATTAAGGAGTCTATCATAATAAACTGTTCATAAAAAGCTAATTTCCCTGCATCATCTCTAATACACTTTTCACCTACAATATCCTGATTTGTCCTGGTCATCTGTTTAGCAATTTTAAAATTCTCATTCCTTTCATCATCTCTTGCCAAAGGGTTTAGGAATCTTTCTTCCTCAGCCCTTTTCTTTAATGCATAGACTACTGACCTTGCTCTCATGTCATTACATGGCATTCCTAAATTCTGTACATTCTCACCAAAATGTGTGCAGAAACTCTGGCGAATACCAGCATCCAGTTAACTTGTAGATTCTTCTTTTGGGGAGTTAAACGCCTTTTCCTTTCTAAAACAGACTTGATAACCAAATCACACACTAATAACTTGTACTGATAGAAACATTCCTCACCTGGAATAGTCTTTATATTTCTTAATAAATTCCGGTTTGACCTCTTTGCTGTAATATAGTCAATTTGAGTCCTTGCATTTTCAAATTCAAAAGTAACTAACTGGCTATCCCTTAAACAGCATCACTGAACTCTAAAAATCTTTTATCTTCTGGGTTTCGTTTTCCATATCCAAAACCACCATGGACAGTGTCATACCCATTTACTGCCTTCCCAACATGTCTATTGGAGTCTCCTGATACTCTACCTCCTTTTCACCAAGCTTTGTTACCACTTCTAAAATTTGATCATAAAACTTGTCTTTCTCAACCTCCCCAATCCACTCTGTGGTTTATAAACTGATACTACTGAAAAAACACACTTGCCTATAACTATTTTGAAAAAAATCATCCTATTGTTAACCTTATTAACACCAAATACTTTACAAGCCTCGATATAAATATTTTTGGTATGCCGGACATTATGGTTGGTAACTATGAGTTTTGGTCGGACATGTCCTTTCAGACATCTTATAATTCGGTCGGACATG
>JAUZNK010018249.1:0-21501 GCA_035046665.1 Euphysa ruthae
GGTAGGTGTGGAGTTTATGTGCTGCGGTAGCTATAATATTTTATTTAACATACGTTTTCATAAACACGACCTTTTAAAACTATTGCAAAGATAAGGTTAATTCTGAAAGGGAATTACCAAGTAGAGGAGAGTGGGTAGTTAGGTAAGAGAACATAAAAATTATGTATTTTCTAGCTTATTTTTTAGCAAGAGTATAAATATACTAGCCGGTAAGCCAGTGTCGCCGATAATTTTAACTCCTCTAAATTATGACTCCCCAGTCAACTGATTTAAATTCAATCCCCATGTTAAAACAAACTAGTAAATATTAACTCCCCAGTTATGTCAAACTAGGAAATTAGAACTCCCTAGAGTTAATATTTCCTAGGAAAGTATGACTGACTCCCTTAGTTTAATATGACTCCCTTTATAAACTTGTAACCATAAAAGAATTATCAACGCGCATTACAAACAGTAGAAAAAAGTTTTAATTATTAGTTTTCCTGGAAAAAATGAACATATTTGCTGATTATTTGACCCAAGTAATTTATTAAACATACAAAATAATAAACTATATTACAAATTTGAATGCTAGAAAACACGCTCTATGTTTACTTTTGGAAACAGTGATAGTTTTTGTTGTTCGAGACAACTTTTCAGATGGATTTTTCATCAGGATAGACAGCAAAAACTTTCTCATCATCCAAGTGATCTGCAGAATCGTAATAATTTTTTAGAATATATTTCTTTACAAGCACTGTACCACTCTCATTCCTTAATTAGCACAATCCTGTCTTCGTTATATATTGTAAAGTATACGGCCAAGTCCATTTATAGGAAAAATTTCCACCTTTTTCTATCTAATCTCCTTTGGTTCTTTAGCCAAACTTTGTCATTTACTTTGAGCGACGTTTGCAGGGTGTGTCGACGGTTATAATCGTTTTTCTTGTGCTTTGGTGATGTTGGTACTGGCCTGATTATGAGTATCCTGCCTCAGACTCAACATTGTCGAAAGAATAGTGTTAAATTCTTCCAAATTGAATGGTTGGTCACACTCATTAGTTTTGTCAGTATCCTTTAGATTATCGCTTAACGACGATATGGAGTATTGGATGTCAATTATACATCAAATAAAACGGGGAAAATTTGGAGAAAACAAGGAAAATAAAACAGGGAAAATTTTTGCTCACTATGTGAGCAAACAAGGCACCTTTGATTACTCATAGTGGTTCAGATACCTTTGCGTTCAACACATTCACAAGAGAATCTTTGATACTTCGATTTTGCCGCTCACATAGTCTGTTGGCAGAAGTAACTAGCTGATCTACACCGGTCATTTTGTGTAGATTTGTGATAACTTCATTTACGAATTATTTTCCCTGATAGTTGATTTGGATCTTTATGCAACCATATCTGAATATGACTTCATACAAAAATTGTGACACCGATTCAGCTTGCTTGTTGTTAAGTGGTTTAATTTCTGACCATTTCGAGAACAATCCAATACAAACAACTAAATGTTTAAAACTATCAACTTCCGGTAGATTTCAGATATTAATTTTTTCATCACCTCTAATGGAGCAGGAACACTTTGTAATTCTGGAGAAATCAAATGTTCTGTTTTTCCATGTTTTTGGAAATTTTCACGTCGTTTCAATATATTCACTAACATCACATAATATGTTCTGCCAAAAAAAAACGCTCCCGGTACGATTGTGTTTGAAGATAAATTTTTATACTTTTCTATACCCTCTATTCTTTCTATACGCAGCTTCAATGATAATGTGAATGCATATCTCTTCCATTATCAAAACATTGAATATAAAGCAATGCGTTCGAATAAATTCGAAAATAGAACTTAGTAACACTGTAATGGCTTCAAAAGGGGGTTTTTATCCAGACTGACAGATTTTTTAGCATATTATAATATAGATAACAATAAAAAATAAGTCGTAGAAAGTCACAGAATTTTTTCTTAATTTGCAACCTCTGTTTTGCCTATTAAAGAAGAAAAGCCTCGCGACGCACGCAAAAACAAATAAAAGTAAATGTACAGTTTCATACCGCAGAACATTTTGGTTTTCCTAAATGAAGCCAAGGGCAACATGTCAGCATCATGTCAGCATCATGTCAGCATTGATGGTTCAAGAAATTTACTTGGTAATGATACCAAACAGACTCGGTGTTATGTTATATGTGCTTCAAAACGGAGAAAAAATGTTACTTATTCTATTGATGGGAAAAACACATCTTTTAAACGTAAATATAAGTACACTCATGCTCATTATGAGATTGAGTTATTAATGTTAATGCTGATAAAAACCCAAACATAAAAGATAATAGCTGATGTGGTTAAAGATGCGCTAAAACGCATGCAACTGTTGCGGACGAACGTATGGCGGGGCTAGTAATATGGGCGGTAAAATTCAGGAGTCGCTTCAAAAATATTCAAAGAAGATAACCAAAAGTATTGCCTATCCATTGTCATACACATTCTCATAGCTTTTCAATAAAAAATACATACCATAATGTAAAGATTCTGAACGACGTCATGGGAACAGTGGGTAAAATATGTGTACTGATCAAATACTCTCGAAAAAGAGAAAACATCCTTAGTTAGTTAAAAGAAAACTTGAATGGAGATTTAGATGAGGAAGCTTAAATGACGAAAAAACAGTACCGATGTTGGATAAATTTTTGGTTACCAAATGGATTTTGTGAGCAAAATGTATCGAAAAAAAAAATTTAATTGTATTATATACAGCGTTAATAAAACTCTGGAAGGTGTGTTTAGGAGAAGTTGGGTTGAATATAGAAGTGAAAGCTCGTATTATAGTTTGCAAGAAAAAAAATATGTTAGGTCCATTCATTGAGATCTGAATTTTCTTGGTCTCTTTGAATTTATTCAGTCCGTCATAAAATGCCGAAATGAAGTTATCACAACAAGCATGACCAAAAAACTTTCAAGTGCGATAGCGCAGAGTTACTTTGTTCTGAGAATGAGAATGAGAGAGAATGAGAATTATATTTAACGTGGGGAACCAACAAATTGCCGAGACAATATTTTCAGATGGACCTATGTGGCGGGTCTTGGAGTACTTAGAACGCCCATTTGCGTCTACGAAATTCGCTCAACCAAACAACCCGATCAATTTGAGCTAGCGTTGCATTACGCAATGAGTTTTGCTCAGAAGATAACATGGAAATAAATTTCTACCAGATGTGGGAGTCGAATTCGTAACCTTTCGCTCCGGAGTCAAACGTTCTACCACTGTGCCAACTCCGCTTAACTTCTCACCCTCATTCCAGTATCTTATGAGAATGTCCATTTTTGTATGTTATTATTTAGAAATTTGTCGAACAAACGCATTGCAAATAGAGATTTAAATATTTCCTTCAAAATCTTTTGTTTAAAGTGTTTGAATAAGCCATGGATGGTCAGATGCTATAACTTGGTTCTGCCCAATTGAAACTTTGACATAACAGGATCAGTTTAGTACATGCGTTTAGGTACATATCCAAAGCTATCAACAGAGTCATTGCTTAAACTATTTTGTTACACAATAAATAGCCCGCAAAACATATTCCTCATCGACTTTTCCTAAAACGATGATGATAAAAACCGATAAACAATAAGATAAGCGAACATGGCCTAGAAGTCAAAGTTTTAGGTTTATAATGTGATGACTCAGAATATGATTCTCAGGCTCAGCATGATTCGAAAGTGGGTAAACGGTGGGAGGACTATCTTATTGACTTTACTGCTCAGTTGAGGGCTGGACACCCATGGAAAAAACCGTTGATATAGACAGTGTCCTCTCCTTGAATTAAATTTTCTGAAGTGAAGCTTTCATGCACTGGATGAAATGTTTCAGAAGTTAATAAGAAAATAAAAGGATATCATACCTTGGCTAAATATAGATTGTCATGGAGGTTTTTGTGTCATAGTATCATTGATATAATCGCTTTAGGAGTTGATGGTTGTAAGAAAGTAAGTTTCTTCTTGAGTAATAACATGTTTTTCTTATGTGTCTCACCTTCTGCATGTTTCTTGACAGAGCCACTGACATCAATGTCTTAGGAAAAGATTTGGTTTACATATTTAGCTCATAAATGAAGTGCTATTCCAAAACTAAACTATACATTAATACCGAGTTCCTTAAAATCAAGCCATCCATCATTAAAATATAATCAACAGAGTATATTAGTTTCAAGATTAATATAGTGATCAATTCTATGAAAAAAAATCTTTTTTAATGAAATTGTTCTGACCCTCTGTGTAATGTTAAATTTTTAATTATACAATGATCAAGTCCAAACAAACTTTATAAACAGCTGAAACAAAGAGACAATAAGACGCAAGAAGACATAACAACACAAAACCAGAAATTAAAGAAACTAAGATGTCACCGTTAATTTATAGGATCCTGTTTGGAAAACGGCTGTAGTTTTTTCATCAAGGTTATTTCCCGACACATTCCAGACAGCTGAGTCAATTTCCAGGCTTCACTCTAATTCCAGAAATTTATGACTAAAATGATAATCATGAAATATACTATTTATTTGCTTAAATGTATTAGCTATATGAGTTTTTGAGCTCCTCAAAGTGCTATTTCATTTTTTTAATAAGTTTTTTTATTGCTTTTGAATCTTTACGGATTTGTCGTAGATGGTTACGTATTTCTGTTATTTATTTTTTTTTTGTCAGACTTATCATCACATTCTTATAGAGAAACATATTTGCTACACCAGAATAAAATTCGGTGGTGATCGGTATTTAGCACAAAAATCATCATTATTAAGAAACCTGGCATTTGGCTTGTAAATCCGTGTTTTGAATATATACCAACCCATTGATTGTTTGTTTGATTGTTTTGCTTGTTTTTTTTTTTTACAAGTTTTTTATTTTTAACAATTATTTTTTAATTTCCAACACACCTAACTGGGCTAGCATCATATGAGCAAAACCAAAACGAGAGTTAAGTTTCTTATTCAAGGTGCAAGGGTGACAGAGATTAAGCCTTTTTGTTCAAGTATTATTCCACGATAACAGAAAAATAAATACTGTTTTTTTAACATGCATTTAATCTTTTAATATAATTTAAAATAATGAATGGGAGGAGATTTACAGTCACGATACAGCAGATGACTCATATCACCTCCCTTGTTTTAGAGGATTGAATAAAATGTCGTCATAACTAATACAAGAAATTTTGTTATGTGATTAAGTTATCTTCAAAGAGAAATCTGAATAAAAAAGTGATAAATAAAAAATGACGTTACAAATTATTTGTTACAAAATTTTTTATAGATGAAAAAGCGATAAGTGCATTGGCTTTTAGAGAAAGCGAATTGATGAGTACACAATTTATATTTATATACTAAAGTCTAAGAATTAAAAAAAACTTAGCTAACATAAGGTAAGTATAATAATATAGTCAGAAGTTTTACATGCATAGAACACAGATTATTGTGTAGTAGCATTTTTTATAAGAACCTAGCAAGAACCTATGAGCTTAAAAACACTGGCTGAACACAATATTACTCGAGAAACTTCAGGGGTTTCGAAAAATTTTAAGCAAATATTATTATTTTTACCTTAGAGCAAGTAAACTAATCTTAAATTTGATCATTTCCTTATGATGCTTCCCCCATCAAAATTTTGTGTGAAACTTGACTGTAAATATTACAATAACCCAGGTCCCTACTACAAAACGTGTAATGCTGCATCAAGAATTGACAATAAAAATTTGGATAATTTCTTGGATTAACGAAGGAAATTGAACAAGATCAAATCAATATTCACACATTTTGAAAGGAAATTTTTGATCGCATTTGCACTCTCCTCGAAATTTTTCAAAAAAACCTCCTTGATCATGAATAAAAACGAATGTAGGACACTTTAAAAAGTTTTTAAAAATTTTAATCTTTTCATTTTAGGAAAAATAGTTTGACCGATACATACAGGATACAAAACTTCATTTTCATTCTAAAGAATTTCAACTATTGAACACATTTGGTTGGGATGTCTATAAACTTTAGATATGATCTAGCCTATATATTGTGCTTTAAAAGCAAATGCGTATTGATCTCTTTGTGGTAATGAAAGTAGTACCCTAATAATTAAATCCTGTTATCGACCTGTAATTTTTTCTTATCTGATACTTTGCTATTACAATATGTATCTCATACACGCTGATATATGCTTTTAAAGCGCAATATATATATAGATCATATCTAAACTTTATAAGCATCCCGATAAATCAATAATATAAGGTCATCAGACAAGCTCAGAGTTTTATGTGGTTTTCAAAAGAAATAATTTGTTTCAGGATTATTTCATTAATCTTAAAATACCTGTTTATCAATAGCTACGTCCTAAGTAGTAGCTTGAATATAATAATTTGCTTTGTAAAATTTTGCATTGCTCAGTTCTTACTGTGATTTTTTTTTCTGGTATTTACCCAATAGTAACCTAATTTCTTATATCACTTTTGTCCTTATTTTCTAAATCAATTTTAATTTTGAATTATGCAATTATGATAACGTACAATCGAATGTCACTATGAAACACTTGAAGCAAACAAAATTTAGGGCCTATATATTTGATCATTTTTTCATGCGAAAGCTCCGCCTATATCGAGATCTACTGTTACTTTAACAGACATTTAATGCATGCATATATGAAGGAAAAGCTAGCCCTCCTAACTGAGATCCCGCAATTATTAAGTCAAAATTTTGGCTCGGCAAATTGGTATTCTCTTTATGCATGTTCCAAGCTGGCGGAAAAAGACAAAAATATCTTTTTTTTGTGTACAGGTTTAAGTCTAAAGATTAAAAAAATACTGTGGTTGCATGATATCATTTACTCCCATGAAATTTTAATTATTATTTAGATTTTCACCTAATTTATCCTATATCGATGAAACAAACGTAAACAAACACTTAGTTTCCTGGAAACTCTATAATAATAATAACAAAAAAATGTTCGATCAAATTATGACCTGTATGTAAATCAACAGGACATAATCGGTTTTTCCAGGTGTTTAAAACGCAGTTTTCATTTTTATTTATTTTCGGACCATTAGTTGCTTTTAGTGAACTGTTTTTTGTCATGAATATACAGAGTGAATCTTGCCTCGGAGCACCAGCCCTCTCAGAAGGGCTTATATAGACACTAGCTAAAACTTAAAAAAAAAAAGTATTAATTGAAGTAATCTATGTTAAACACTCCAAACATTTTAAGCATTAAAATCGCATGGAATTTCTTGTTAAAATGGGCCTGTTATCATAATGATAAGAGCCTGTTAAAAACATGACATTTTCAATATCATGATATTTTGAAGATAAATATGTGGAAAACCAAATTTCAATAAAAAACGATAAAAAAAAACGTGTTGATTGAACACTTTTTTTAGAACCAAAGTAGGGATACTAACTTTATGATGGCAAGTTGTTATAGTTGGGAGCACGCTTACCTAAAATGAAATTTTTATTTTCAATCTTAGGTCAAAAAGACATTTTCAATGTTCGGTCAGATTTTCTTTCAAAAACTTCTTCACCTTCTTATAATTTGGTAGACAAAACAACTAATTTAGATTAGGAGGCTCTCTTATGAGATTTTGTTCATGAATGATCAAGTCTTTCATGGAATTAAGTTTGCCGTTGAAACGCTTGTATTCCTTTAAACAGCTCAAGTAAAAATTAACGCTAAAAATTCTCAATAGTAAGGAAGTTTTTTTTTGCTGATTTCTCAGAAAGTTCTTGTCAATTTTTTTGCCGAAAGTTAGAGGATATTTGAGGAGAAACTCGTAGCTATTTTTTCTCGCCTCCCCATTTCTTTACTAATAACATTTGAACAGTAGAGAACAATTCAATTCAATTCTTTAAACTTCTATGTTTCTAACATTTAATTTCGTTTCTTTAAACATAACTATTTCATAAAAAAGACAGTTAAATTAAAATGTTGTATTATTTTAAATTGAAATATAATTTTAATTAAAAACAATATTTTTATTTCACCTTATTGTATATTAATCACTGGTAGCTTAAGAAAAATTTGTTGTTTGTTAATTCTGTTGCAGTTTTCTTCTATCATAAGTTACCATAAACTATTTTTAATTTTGGCTTGCCAACAAGCTTGCCATGCTTCCCCAAACCTTTATATATTGATTAACATACGAAATTGAAGAAACCTCAAGTACAAAAATAAATTTAATTAAATGGAAATTCAAACAGCGCAAAATGACAAGCATGTACTGCTCATTGACAAACAAAAAGTATAAACCAAGACAAATTGTAGGCTGAGGTAAAGACAATAGCTCACTAATTTTTGCCACCAAGGAACATTTTAATATCTGTAGGAATCAAGCAAAAATTAACATCAATTTGTTCTAAAAATTTTTTGTTTATAATAAAATTAATACATATTCAAAATTTGATTAAAAAAAATAATGTTGTTCTCGAACATTTAATTTTCAAAAATTAATGTTAAGCCATTTCAGAGGTCTTAAAATACAAGATTTTAGAGAAAAATCTTGTTTCGGGTCCTATTCTATCGGAAATTATTTTTTCAAAAACAATGCATAAAAATAAAATAAAATAAATAATGGCTAACATTGCCAAATCATATCTTATCAAAATTTTGCTATTCCCGTAATCGTAGAACCTTTTTAGGTTTAGTTTAGTTTAGGCATGCATGCCTAAACTCTTTTAAAATGACAGACATGATTTTTTTGACAAAGTAAATTCCAGCGGTATCTCAACCTAAATTTTAAATAAAACCAAATAACTCAAATATATACGATTTCAAAAAGTTATTAATTGAGTTTCAAAGATTTTTCTCAGGGAAATAAAGGAATTTTTACTATCATGCTATAAAAGGATGCAGTATAAAAATGATCTGAATTGCTTTGATTTGTTTTTATCGGTAATATGATAACGATAAAATATTTATCGGTATTATGAAAACAACAAAGTGTTTACTGAATCTGATAGCGTTTTATTCTCAATGTCTAATGTCTTCTCTTGGTGTTAAGAATTGATTTTATCTCACATGATGTGCAACAGTTCGTTCACAATAGACATCAAAAGTATCATATTTAGACATAACCTGTTTTATATACAACAAAGGATAAAATAAGAATATTATGGGAACAGAACATCAGACTTCACGGTTCACTGATACTGTTAATAAGCTTATTATTTTAAATTCTTTGAATAACACTCAGGGTTTCCCCTTCGCTTACATTTTTATTTATTTGAATAGGCTTAATGACAAATCGCAGCAAAATTTCTGTATTTACATTCTAAAATCATGCATGTGAAAAGCGCTGACACAAAAGAAAGCATTTAAAAACCCGTTTTAATTTAGGGATCTGTTAATTGGGACCGCATTTTTTAAGGTATACAAACAAAAATAACTTCATTTAAAAGAAGTAGCAATTTGATTATATAAGTTTAATTCATAACAGGAATATATCTGAAGAGGCGCAACAACCGGTCACGTCAATGTACTCATGGTAACATTACATTTGAATGTAATCATAGTTTGAGAACATATTTTTCTAAAGGCAAATGAATATCGAAAAAGCAAAAAATGGCGCACAAAGTAAATTTATTCGACGATATAAAATTGATTCTAATTAATTCTGATTATGAACGTTGAACATTACACATCCATTACTTTTTAAAAATCTAACCACTTATTTATTTCAACCTTCTTATTTCGTATCGAATGTAAACGAATTAATTTTTCGTATAAAAAAGAACGAAACTGGCACCCCAATCATTTTTTTGAATCATCGCAAACGATTTTAATTGGATAATTCCAGTATTTTATCAGCTTGTATCGGATATATTCTCAAGGCAAGGGTACAGAGCTCGATAAAAAAATTTTTTTTTAAGCAAAAAGCTTCCGTAAAAATCCGTAATTATCTTTGTTTTTTATTTTATATTTATATTTGTCATTTTTCATTTATATTTATTTCATTGAATACCAGACAATTTTCTATAATCTTAACTAATTCATATAAAAAACAGAAAAAGGTAAGGGATTAAATCCTTCTGTAAAAATAAACTTTTAGAATGTCTAACTGATATATCTCGGCTAAGCGGGCCTGCCCGTTTCTCATATGATTGCATTTTTTTCTAGATGTATTTTAGGAATATATTGAGATCTCGGTAGGTTCGCCTTATATGATCAATCCCCGAGCAGAGAATTTTTTTTGTCTTGAGGAAATTTGCCAACATAGGTCTTTAAAAGGAGTAAATTACCACAGACTTAAAAATATGTTAATATACTATTATAGACTATTGTAGTATGTCTTCGTTTTACGCAAATTTAATGGATAAGACAATCAAAGAGTGTTATCGGCTACTTATTCTAAAATTTTGTAGAGAAAAATCACAAAATAGACTGTCGTTAATTCTAGTATTATATAATACTTTGAAAAATCAAGCCATATCAATCTTAGGCGGAAAATGAAAGTAAAAACTTAGCGTTTCTGATGACAGTATTTTTTTATATTATTCTATTGTCAAAACTGAATGTTTATTTTTCTGATTTATTTTCTTCGTAACAATGTAAACTCAAAAAATGCTTGCCTCAACATGAATTATATTATGGTCATCATTATTTAAATGGATCACATTAGTTTTGATTTAGATAAAATATGTAAAAAAAAAAAAAAAACAAAAAAACAAAACGGGGTTATATAGAAAGCATGCGTTTAGGTTTTCTAAAATGTAGATAAGTCAATATTATTCAAATTAAGTTTTTTACTTTAGAAGATTCTAATAATCGACAAAAAGATACGAGATTAAGGGCTGTTAAATACCAAGCTATAGAAAATGAGGTAGCGAATCATTCAAAAGAATCCCCGTAATAACTATATAAAATGGACTGATAAAGAGCATTATGATGTTTGAAAGTATGCTGAATATGGGTCTAAAAATTTTCGTCAAAGAGAGTACCGAACGTGGCTTCAGAATAGAGTTCAAAACGATCTTAAAATTGCTAAGCTGGAAAAACTCATCGAATTAAAAGGCTGCAAAAATACCGCAGCAAGAAAGGTATACCTTTCCTACTCGATGACTTATACATAACGGTAAAAAAATATATATTCAGAAAGAAACAGAGGTGCAATTATCACTCGAGCAGTTGTAAAACCAAGTGTTAAGGCTTTACTCAAAAGACACCAGGGTATTTATTGTTGGAGGTATCGGTTTAGATTCATCATCATGGGCCCAGAGTCTTTTGAATGGGGTTTGTCCAAAGAAGACATATGACTGCTAAAGTAGATATACCCGAAGGTGCAAAGAGATTGAACATCTGTTCAATTATGTTATTTTCTCGAAAGTAGAAAATTACAACAGTCCTGATTCACTATTTGCTAACCTTGATCTAGCCCCTTTATCATTGATTCCCTGTACACAATATACAATGGCTGAAAGGAGGAGTAAGACAGTGACAATATCTGATGCGAAGTATAAAAGATCTATTACAACTAAATTTGCAATAACGTTATCGGGAGGGTTTCTCCCTAAGTAATACATAGACGGAGGTAAAACCAATCAAAGTTTACCTAGGTACGAATTTCCAAACTCTTTTTCAATGGGTGTTAAAGAAAAACACTATTCAAATAGAAAAGAATCTATCAAGCTACTAAAATAAATTATAATCCCGTATGTAAATTCCGAGCGTTCTTCAAAAAATCTAGTTACAAACCAAAAGACATTAATCGTTATAGATGTTTTTACAAATCAGATGACAGGTGAAGTATTACACCTGACCTCCTCGAAGAAAACAATATGATGTTGTTTACTAACAAACCAACAAAAATGACAAAATTTTACCCGCCTCCAGATCTAACGGTCAATAGTTTTGCAAAGCAGTATATGACAAGAAAGTTTAGTGATTGGTATATTTGTCGGTTAGTCGTTTCAAAAGCGAGAAAGCCAAAGGTATAATTTAAAGTGGGTGGCCGCCTGCAGGGATTCGTGATGAAATACAACTAGGATTGAAAAATTTACCATCTATTGACTAATTCAACGACATTGACCCTATGACTGAAATAAAATCTCCAGAACACCAGTCTCACTCTGTATGTACTTTAACTCCAGAAGAGCGAATTTTTGATGATGTACGATCTAATGATGATAGCGATGCTTAAGAATCTGATAGAATCCCGGTGCTGAAAGGAGAGCTTTTGATTTATTTGATGACGAAAATGTATGATCATATATGTAAGTTACCTTGTGATAAATTTATGTAAACACAGATTTTGATTAATTTTTTTATATCGTTATTCATCTTATTTCTTTTGTAAAAAGCACTTCAAATACTTAATCTAAAAACACCATTTCCTAATTTATTTCGAAAAAGTTAAATCGAGAAATTAAATAGTTGTTTTCGAGTAAAAATATTTGCACAAAAATGAAGAAAACTTATAGAAACGGGTGTATCCTCGCGATAATTTTATCCTGTGAAAGTTTTAAAATCTTTTTATTTGCGAAAGTTTATCCATGCGAAATTTAAAAATTTCGCGGATACCCTGAGCGGCAAAAGTTTCTACCATTAAAATATCAATTTCTCTTTCAACAAACTTCAACTCAACATTCGTTATTTTGTTCTTAGCCGGGCAGTCCACATTTATGACTATTACTTGGGTTACCTGAAAATTCTGGGTACCCCAATTAGGGTACTTATTTCGGTAGTGCTAAAATAGTATATAACCTACGATTATTTCAGTAAAACAAATTATTGGGCTTTTCAAAGTTATTTTTGGCAAATTCGACAAAGGATAACGAACTTGGTATGTCTCTATCCATTTATATTTCTTACTTTCGGTATCGTTTTAAAATGCCATGTGTAGGAATTCGTAACCATTTTATTATTTTGGAAATGATGACAACGATGTATAAATCACAGACCATACATTAGTATCATTTCACGGACTAACCTTTTTGCATAAAATTTATCAATTTAATTTAAATAAGTTTACAATGAGTAAATTATTTTTAAGAAATCCTCAATTATAACATTATATATATCGTATTTTTAAAAATTAATACATTTTTAAAAATTTTTGCACATTTAATGCCAGTATAATTATTCGGTAAAAAAAGAGTGAAAGCGCGACAAACTGAAATAATAAATATTAAATCATGGCACTTAATGACGGTCAAAAATGGCCACTATTTGGACCATCAACTATTTTTGTTTCATTATTCACGTTTAAGGATTCGCATTTTCTGTTTCACGATTTGCAACGTTCAAGAAACACCTACGGTGTGCAATTTTTACACTGTATTTACTGAAATTCACAAAATTAGTTTTCATAAAACTTACATTTTAGATATCGAGTATTCGATCACAACATATTTAGTATATTTGTTCAAAAAAAAATTAAACACAATTTTTTTTTTCTTCTAGTGTGTAAATTTCATAACTTAAAAATTGTAAAGAATAATTTTTCTTCTGGTCTGTAAATTTCATAACTAACCAAATAAGTGCGCCAATTGGGGTACCCAGCGTTTTAAGGTAACCCCTCTTACTTCCTTATCGTTCTTTTGTTTAAAAAAATTTAAGAAACTTCTCTTTGTTCATTTCGTTAGAATACGTGTGCAGATAGAAAAAAAAAATAAGCGGACATACAAAATAACAGACACGTAAGACAAATATAAAGCAAGCGAAAACGAATCAACCAATCAAACGCGTTTTAGAAAATGTTGGAATGTTTAAATAAGGGGTGTAGCAGCACAGTATTGATCACAATAAAAGTCAAATGAAGCTTGTTCTAAATATTAACACAACAATCGAGCGCAGTTGTCACAAGTTTTTCTCAGAAACACTAGGTTTTTCTCAGATATACTAGGTTTTTCTCATACTAGGTTTTTCTCGATTCATACATTAGCAAACAAATACAATATAAAATTGTTTACCATAAGTATTTTGCTATGAAATAATTGAGGTATAAATATTACAGATATCGTTTTCATAAAACCAATTTTATAAAGTTGATGTTTTCCAGGCGATTTAACATTTTAACCCTTAGACTCAGCTTTGCGCGGAATGCTTTTTGCTATTTTAAAAAGTTTACAAAAAACCTGAATAAATCTAGAAATCCTTGAGCAAATGGGTTGAACCAGACCTTATAAAAGCTTATTGCATCAGCTATCAGATAAAACTAACTTGAAGATCAAAATATGTTATGTTCAAAAATATTATTACGACACCTGTTCCATTTTTTACCCCAAAAGATTAAAAATCACTTTTTCAAGTAAAATTAAAAATATCAAATTACAAAAATTTGAAAAATATTGACTTTTTTTTCACTAAAAACTTTAAAATATAAATTAAATAACTTAGGATAAAGTATACAAACTGATATAAATCTAAGCATCAAATTATACCAAGGTGGTCAATGTACATTCTATCACATAACTTCACTAAATGCTATTGAATAGAAAATTTACTGAAACATTTTAAAAAACATATAAATGAACTCTCTTTTTTTTGGTACACTCCTAGCAATGTGTTTTTTGAATGGTATTCACCGCGCCAACGTAAATTTATATTTTCCAATACCTTTACCAGATTTAATTTTGTTTTGTTTTCTTCCAGCATTGAAGTTATTATCCAAAGCTGCAAGGTACGTTCCCATCAACTCAACATGTGATCGTATTCAAAATGGTACTACTTTAGGATATACCTCAATATGAGGTTGTTGAAAATTTACTTGTGTTCACTCCTTCTGTTAGATACTTCATATTGGTGTTAAAACGTTTATAGAGACACTAAAAAACTGTGAACTTCGGATCCTTCAACCAGCCACGATTTCCGTTGCACATATGTGTGACGAAAATCGTGGCTGGCTGAAAATTTTTTGGAAATCGGAGGATGAACGCATCTATGGAAATATTTTGACCCGGGTCATTCGTGTCTGTTTGTGGTGTGGTAGATAATGGAAGCAAACTTTTCATATAAAATGTTGGGATCTTTATTTCTAGTGCTTACACTCCACCAAAAGTGATTCAAAATCGAGGAAACCCACTCCAGTAATTTTTGGTGTGCATCCATTTTGCTTTTTTCTATTTTGAAATAATGATGAAGTTATAAAAAATAATTACGTCATGTATTCGACGTTAGTGTTTTCTTAAATTACCATGTTATACTTTAAACCTAGCAAGTTTCAAAAACATGATTAGACGCGCAAAATCATTAGTCTAACAAAAAAGTCTCCGCGAATCTTTTAAAGCTTTTTGATCAGGAAGTTTATGGTTATTCATCTTTCAAGAGTTGTCTTTTAACCTTTTTTTCTCATTTATTTGTCATCCCTAATACATTCACATGGACTAGAACAACAATTGTTTGCCTAAAATCACACCCCCAGTGTGGAATTTGCTACAATTATTGTCGCTTCATAACATTTTACTTTTACAGGTGTAGATATTCACAGGAAGGGTAGTTCAGAAAAAATACTAATACAATAAGTTTTGGAAACAAATATCTTTCAAAATTTCAGAAAAATTTTACAGAAAATATTAAAAAGGACTTTATCGGTTAAAAATTATAATTTAGAAGAGTTTTTGACAAACGACCGTATGAGTTAAAAAAAGCCCTTTATATTTCTCAAACTAAAAATTTCAAAAAAATCGCGGTTTTGATAAACTTTTAAAAACGTCGAATTTCGGTCTAAAATGACCATATTTGGATATAATCGAGTACACTACCAAAAACGAGTATATTTTTTTTAACAAAAACCTCACTTTTCTAGCCTTATGGTCCAAGGAAAAACTAAAGAGAGGTTACAAAACAAGCTTTAGTCACTAATGGGCCTGCCAAACGAAACAAACACCCATCACTGAAGAGTTTAATGCCATCTTAACTAAAAAATTTTGTATATTTGATTATATTTTCTGAGGCCTTGAGTCCAATAAAATGTTCAAAATGACGTGGAAATACTTTAGCTTGACATATACTAAAAGCATGCCTAATTCTTAATAAAAGTCTCACCTTGTTGTTTAATCTATAGCAAACTCTCTTAATATGAAAAGAAAAATTTAAATGGCAATCAATAACAACACCTAAAAGTTTGACTTCTATACAAGTAGAAATCTCTAAATTTAAATGATTTAGAGTAGTTTTCAGGAAATTTTTCCCCTAGAAAACATAAGCTGGAGTTTCCCTGGGTTGAAAACCATAGACTTGTTACGAAACCAAAGATCAATCCGACGAAAATTGTTTTTTATCCGAATTCAAGCGTTTCCAAAAATGTCGCAAGCGTAAATAGTATTATCATCAGCGAGATTCCAGATTTCTGTTTCGAGACTAAAATAGAATATATCGTTAAGATAAATATTAAATAGTAGAGGTCCTAAAAAAGAACCATGGGGTCTTTCAAGTAAAATATAATCCACAAAAAACAGAAGATGTTTTAACCCTCTGATTTCTACCCGAAAGGTAACTATTAAGGAGGGTAAGGCTTTGCCACGAAAACCCATAGGCGTGCAGTTTAGTAATAAATAGATCAAGTGGAATGCAGTAATATGCTTTAGAAAGGTTCATTAAAATTGTACCAACGATACCCTTTTTATGAAGACAGCATTTCCATCTTAGAAATAATTTCAACAGGGCATGTTGAGTCAAAAAAACCTTTTCGAAAACTACATGAAAGTTCAGAAAATTTATTTTCAAAAAATGAATACTTTTTAAAAAATTATTTTCATATACTTTTGATAACGTTTGTAATATACTAACAGGGCGGTATTTCCCTTATCAAATGCATCACCTTTTTTAAAAACGGACAACATCTGCATATTTTCGTTAGTATGAAAAAGTTCCTTTGTTTAAAGTGTTCACACAGTCTGCCAGATAGGGGACACAAAACGTTGCAGCATGCTTTAAAAGAGTATTACCACCACCATTTTTTAAACGAAATGTTACGTCATAAATATCATCAGGTGAAACATGTTTAAAATAAAATAAACTATCACGATTTATATTAAATCGATTATTAACTGCTAAAATGCTATGATAAAACTTATATATTTATAAATAGATTTTAGAATAGGGTTGCTTATAAAACTGCTAACAATGTCCTTCCAAAGAAAAATATGTAAATTTGCCGTAATATTACTATAATATAAATTAAAGATATCAGCAGCGCACAAAGCATTACACACTAAAAAATCGTTATCAGTGAAAAAAAATCTTAGAATATTTAGAGCTTAAGAAAAGTTTAAAAATGCTGGAATAATATTTCCATGTTCCAAAATTTCAGCCTAATCGCAGTATAAACTTTTGAGAAAAGTCAGAAAAAGATAATTTTTCATAAAATTAGACTGAGACCTCCAAACGAAAATTTTCAGAAGATGGTTATCTGGGTTCAAAAAATCCTTCACACGCGCTCCTCTAACTTTAAATGGATTAAATTAAAACTTAAATAAAAGAAAAAAAAAACTAATTTTGGGCCCAATTTGACTAGATTTCGAGCTAACGAAAATTTTTTCGAAAAATCAGTCTTGATGACTTTCTAGTTCTTTTTGACACCTAGCATCAAACAAAAATCAAAAAAGAATTTAATGTTCGGGTTCCGAGAAAAGCTGTAATGGAGGTAACGTCGGGAGTGAATTTATATTATAGAACCCCTGACGGCTAAATCCAAGTGCCCAAAATTAAATAGTAAAATAGTAAATAGTACAAGGTAAAAGGTGCTATGAGTTTCAAATTTGGTCTATCCTCATATCAGTGACTTTGAGAAGTATGAAATCTGATATTGGGATGAGATATTTTGTGCAAAGCCAAAAAAATAAAAAATAATAAAAAAAAAACTTTTTTTTATTAAATTTACATTAAAACATGTTAACAGAAAAAATTCACTCCTTTTCATAACAGATATTACAAATTAAGGGCAAAAATAAGACATTTTAAAATGCTATTTTAATTGTTAAACTGAGAATAAAGTAAACAGACCTAACTCTATCCTGCTGATTAAAATATCTCAGGAAATTGCAACTAAAAAAGTTTAGCTAAAAAATAGCAGCTGTTGCAAAGCTAAAATTACAAAACGTATTGAAAAAAAGTCGTAGTTAAAAGTTCAATTCTTTATGAATTTTATTTGAATAAAATGTAAATGTTTTTAAACAATTACAAAATGAGGAAGGACATCAGGAGGCAAAGGGCGTGGAACAATATAATAATAAGTTATAAAATGAAAATTTAATGCTTTTATGATTTTATATTTTGGTACTAAATAAAATTACATAATGGTCTTTTCATGTGTTTTTAAACAAAAACTTGATTTTATATAACAATTTAAGGCCTATATTTCATCTCGGAAAATAATAAAAGGCGAATTACAAGAACTCAAACAAAGTTTCGCTATTTTAAATAGCCTACACATGTTTCAATTATCGTAAAGTACTATACTGTAATAAGTTTGATAAGTCTTGAAAAATTTTGCAGGTGAAATATATATTTGCCTAACTAAAATGGTATTGAATAATCCCAAAGAACAATATTTCAACTCAGAAAAATCAATTGACATTGACTCTGCTTTCTTCACATAAAGATTTATAACAAATTTGTAGTAATGTTCTATATTAGACCAATAGTGTTATTTTGCAGCATCTTCTTACTTCTATCTCTTTTTTTGCTCTCACAATCAAAAATTATTACCGCCAAGAAACAACGACAAGAAAAAACATTTCGCTTGCATTCAGGATCTAATAGTGCAAATAACTTCCAATTAAAACTTACCAATTTTATAGGAAGTTTAAAGGTTTGAGAAAAGATATTAAAGTTTTCCTATGATCTACTTTATCATAATACTCACATCTCAACGGTACTGAAATGGTTTGTTTATCAACAAAATAAGTACTGCCACTTCCATGAATTGATAAAGATTGGTATTTTGATTCTGTAAATGTAAACCTACCGATAGATTTTTCTGGAAAATCTCAGGCAAACTAACGCGCGTCACCGTTACAATACATGAAAAATCCAAAGAAAAAATAAATTACATTGATACGTTTTTCTCTCCTTTGTGGTTTTTACGAGACAAAAGGATGTTATTTTTGAAAAACATCCTATTAGTTTCTAGATTTTTAAAACAGATTATAAAAAGACACAACTTAATGCTGTAATCGAAAAATTGCACCTTAGTAAAAATATAACAAAAAACAACTGAAATATAATGAAAATCAGAAATTTTTAGCTAAATTTCATTCATTAACTATATACACCTTACTAAAGCTTTAGAGACAAATCATTAACATAATTATAACTTCTCATGATGATTCTACCAAAGAGTGTTAGAGGAGGCATTAAAAAGTAGGTGATTACTATTATTATTATAATTTATTATAATTGGAAAGATATTTTCCTTAAGTGTATTTGGCGAAAAATGACTAACATAAAATTAAGGTATGGTAGAGACAGCCAGCAATTACCACTTTTTTCGTCAAAAAAGACTTAAATGAAATTTAGTATTAGAAGATATATTTTCATTTATTTTCAAATATTTTTGTTATTTTTTTTTTTTTGAAATTTTAATGATTCATAATTAATCAGGTGTACCTTATACCTTTCCTTTGATCTGAGTGTAAAAGTCTAATTTCGATATTATACTTTATTCGGACCCAGTATTAAAAAAGTTCCTTAAACTTCATGTGAAATAAAATATAAAAACGTAAACAAATGAGATCATTTGAAATAACTAAGTATAATTGAGACCTCTTATATAGTAAAAATTCACTTTGCATACACTTTAAGGAGAATCTAGTAATGAATAGTTTTTTTTTTTTTTACAAAACCTATAAACACTGGATTTAATTAACCTGCTTATCTATCGTTTCAAAAATAACTTTTTTCAAAAATCTGACCTAAAACTCATTATTGAGTAACCGGTATCAATTTGTTGAGTTAGTTTAACATTAGCATTTTCATTATATACCAAAACGTCAGAAATTTTAAGGAGATTTCGAATTTCGACGTCATCCAGACTGATTTTGGGGGTATAAGTCATAATTGAGCACTCTATCTCAGCTTATTTTTTTCAAAATTTGTAAATATTGTTAAACTACTATATTAGTGGTCTTTTTGCGCTCCATTGTTTTAATATACAAAACTAATCAAATATATCTATTTTTACTGAATTTCTCAATTTCAGCTCTCCATCACAGTTGTTTGTAAAGTTTTTCTTAGGTATATTTTAATTAAACTATGAGGTTTTAATACAAAAAAGATTTTACATGTTCATTAATAATACTCTAAAATATTTAAATAATAGTTAATCACGTAATGTGGAAAAGTATAGCAAAATACACTCCTTCGTAGGGGCCCAAATATTAATAGACAAACTAAAAAAAAAAATATATATGTTTTGAGATTTATTCAGTATAGTCGGATCCATCATCATCACTAATATACTCAAAGGTATTGCTGTCGCATCGATCTTCATCGCACTTTTTACAAGAAAAAATCACCGATTCGAGTACCTAAGAAATAAAGAAGTATATGCAGTAAAAATATTACCTAATATGGAATTTTCCCGAAAAGTTTTTGTTAGAAAGAGCAATTAAACAAGTAATCATTTGTTGTGGGTTATTTTCAAATGAATAAAATAAAAGAACGTCTATAAAAAATTGTCTAAATGGGGTAAATGAAGAGGGAATATACCTCATTTGAAGCAAGATTGCATGTCATACATTCAATATCTAATTTCACTTCTTTTAAGAGCTATCTATTACCGTTAGGGTCAGCAACATCAATTACAGGATCTAAAGTAGCTCTTCAGATATGTGGATGGTAGTTTGCTCTCTTGATGTGTTCTTTCAAGGAATTTCAACACGGTGGAAAACATCACATGAAACTTAGCCAGATTTTTGACAACAGATTGTATAATGCAAAACATTGAAATTCCTTGTCTTTGTGCATCATTTTACCCAAACAAAACTATTCAAATCACCTAAGAGATCCTCCCCTATGTCCAATGATATGCCAAGATGCGAAGGCATTTATGTGTTCTGAACTACTACCGATAACCTGCAAAAGTTTCACATTACTATGTCCACCGAATGCACTAGTAATGTCACATCCAGTAAAGGCATGATAACCAAGTAATGCAGACATAAGCTGATTCATTAAGTTGGCATAATTCAGTTAGTTAGTGTTTTGTTTCCTATTTCACTTTCATCCTTTTCCATCAGTAACAACAAAATCAGCCTTTTTATTTTTAAAATCTCCTGATGACAGTAGCTGATTCCATTGTTTGATTGATGAAGTTGCAAAAATTTTTTAAACAAACAATTTACCATTTGATCTCCATAACCAATCAACACCTTTAACAAAATTTTCTTCGTAAACACTAAATACCACATTGATTCTTGTTGCTGAACGAACGCAACTGACGATATACTTCAAAAATCATGTTGCAAAGGCGTTGTAAGTAAGTAAGTAAGTAAGTAAGTAAGTAAGTAAGTAAGTAAGTAAGTAAGTAAGTAAGTAAGTAAGTAAGT
>JAUZNK010018260.1:0-21494 GCA_035046665.1 Euphysa ruthae
ATGCTCGCAGATCCAAATGGAAATGTTCGCCTGTTCCTGATGTGGTTCATTGGCTGTTCCATACTTTAGACACGACCTGAGCAGATACAACCGCCTCTGTATTTCATAGGGGTCGGCGTTATATCTACACTATCGAGCCACTTTCTGAAACGATAGGCTGTTACATGACCCATAGAGTGGGTGACAATGTGGTATTCGATTTCTAGACGATCTTCTAGCTCTTTCGCACCATCCTATGTTGCTCCAGTTTACTCTTTCATCAATGCAGATAATGATCTCCATAGCGAACCATTGCTCCACATAAGAGCCTGGACACACAGCCAGAGATATGTGGTCGAGGAAATGGCCCTAACTGCGAATTCGATTATTATCCCTCTTATTCCCTGTTAAATGGTCTTTTGCGCTGCAGTAGTCTGAAATCCTTTATTGACGTATAAGGAATAAAGGTTGTCCATGGACTGTTGGGCATCATCGTCCAGTAAGTGGAAATGCTCGATTTATTGACAAAGTTTACAGATTTAAAAATCTGTAAACTTTGTCTGTAAACTAAATGGAAAACAATTATTGTGTTATTGTATTTGGAAACTTTTGTTTTTAATATTAGCTGACATTAAAAACGTGGTTTATCAATTTTATTTGCATTAACATTTGCTAGTTTTTTCTATTTACTTACTTTCTTCACAGATAACATAAAAATGAAACAACACGCCAAAAAAGTTTGAGAAAGACGATTGGTTGATTTCATTTAAAACAAAATCAACCACTGAAGCTTGCATAATTTATTGGACTAAATCCAATTAGAAATAACTTTAGCGGCTTTCATTGAATCATAGACAAATCTCTTAGAAGCTGCCAAAGTTCTCCAGCATCAACCATTTCTGGAAAACGCACCAAGTACGAAAGAAGACGAAGTGATACATTTGCAATATTATAGAAATCACCGCAACTTTTTTGCAAAAAAACGAACTCAGAAAAATAATAAAAAAAGGAAAGGTATATATTCGATAAAATGAACCGAATTTTTTTGAAAATTGCTATCTGTAGTGGAGTCCCACAATTTTTTTAAATTTCGGAATAAAAAATGAGAAAAAGATTTTATTAACTTTTAATATTATTAGCATTGTGATATTTTTAACAAATTCGATGCATTTATAATTTTATTTAATAAATTATTTGATAATATGATTTTGGATAAAATATTGGTTAATAGGAGAGAGTCACTCACAGAGCAAGAGCTGACCAAAGGTGGTGATTCGGGTTTATTTGGATTTTTTCAAGACATCGGAAAAAACGATATTAATTATGAAAACATAATGCAACCAACTTTGATTAAAATAATACTGACCACAATCAACTTTACAAACAAGTCTTTTAAATTGGGTTCGGTTTAAATCAAGAATTGATTCATGTTGGTGAAAAATGCCAAATTTAATAGAGAATAATCTATAGATCTCCATCAGATTTGTTCCATTCCGCAGTACACTGAAATTTTATTGAGTTTTTACTTTATACATACAGTGCACTTGTTTTTTTTAGATTATTAGGCTCTATGGAAACTTCTAATTGTTCGTCGTGTTTTGGTGTCCATGTCTTTGCATACATGATATCCCTTAATAAACGTTTCTAAACCCAAAGTTATAACCAAGATGATCGAAAGTTTATCTTGCAAGCAAATAATATCCGTTGTTTTTTTCACATCTTGAAAGCACAATTTTAAAATATACAATACTTTTTTTAGAAAAGAAGTCCTTTTGTGCAGCCGCTGGTAAAAATAAACATAGTATAAGTATAAATACAGACAGATACAAATGTAAATTTCGTATGCACTTTCGAATTTTTTATTTATGCAGACATTTTTATAATGACGACAATTACGAGTAAACGCAAGTTGAATAAAAAATTTATTAATTATTAATACAACTCATTAAGAAATGTAGCAGATGTTAAGACGAAATCATAAGTTGATAAAAGTTTGGTATCAAAAAATTGTTCTACTAGTTGATAACTGTCTGGGTTACTCATTCATTGACAACCTCGTATCTATTGAACTGGTTTTCTACCTCCCAACATAACCTTGAAGCTTAAGTCCATAGATCAAGGTGTAATTAGATCCCTGAAAGCCCGCTATAATATAAGTTATTTGTTGAAAAACTGATTGAGCAAATAGAGACAAAAACAAGACTTACGAATTTCTCTATTCTAGACATTTGTTATTGCTTGGGGAAAAGTTACAGTGGAAACTGCTGTTAATTGTTTTGCAAAATTTGAAAATTCAAAAGAAAAGCAGAAAAGAAACCTGAAGCCTTTTTAGATGCAGATGACCCATTTAAATCTCCCCGAAATCATTTGGATAAGCAGGCGGTTTACGTCCTTTAATTTTTTCCAGAAGGAGCCAACGCTAATGATTTTGTTTCTGCAGATGATTCTGTTATCAATACTGATCCAGTAATGACTGATTACGACATTCTATTTGACATCTTGGATGACGAAGATATTGGTCTGGAGGGAGAAATTTTCTAATTTTTGTTATACTTCGGCTTAAAGAGTGTTTTGCTTAACTTGAACATTCGTTAAGCCGAACTAATTTCCTTGGTCCCTTTGTCGCTTGGTCCCTTTGTCGCTTGGTCCCTTTGTCGCTTAGTCCCTTTGTCGCTTGGTCCCTTTGTCGCTTGGTCCCTTTGATATTCGAGTTACTAGGTGTTAACTTATATATGAGGATACAGAATTTGTAAATACGTGGTGCAGTGATCTACGTGACTGTAAAAAAAAGGTCTGTCGCTCGAGCATAACCGTAGGTTGCGTCTGCTTTGGAGCCACAACCTAATTACGGGTGATTTACTAAGGCAAAATACAGGGTGTATACATATTTAGGGTGTAAGTTTATTTATGGTGTATATATCTTCATACTAAATCTCAGATTTGTGATAAACGTATTTTAAGAAGGAAAAGAAAAAATAAATCAATACGATAAAGATGTCACTGACTCGAAAAACTTCAATATTGTAGATCAATATCGCTCTTGAATATATTTGAAAAATTATTTAAAAACAAACTTTTATTTGTAATAAACTTTTACAAATATCCTTAGAACAACCAACATTTTTCAAAAACCAATCAGAATCTAAAAACGGTGATTCGTATGTTTTCCAAATAATTGTTATAACTCACAAAATTTATAAATCGCTAGATGACGTTTTTTGATCCTCTTTTGAAACTAAGGTGTTTTTCTTGATATGTCATAAACGTTTCATAAAATTGATAAAATTCTTAATCTGCATAAATGATTTATTATATAATATTGAATCTGTATGCAAGTTGTTTGCGAGTGACAAATTCAGAATTTCGGAAGTCTCCGATATTATTGTTTTGTTTTGTTTTTTTGTTCACGAGCGAGAAGTCCAGTTGTTTAATTGTTTTAGTTGTTAACATTTTATTTAGATTTTAAAAATCATAATGCAATGCACCGTAGGTCTTATTAGGAGATTATATAACTTATTATATGTAAGTTATTAAACAGAAGAAAGTTTTATAGCTTGAAATTTTGTTCTCGCAAAAAAACTATTATTAGTCTAGTAAACACTTTTTTTCAGCTTTTTATGCAGTACCTAAGCTTGAAATTCTATTTTATTCCTGCATGTACAAATTACAACGCCAACGACACATTAAGAAAATAGCTAACTTTTAAAATGAGCATTACGTTAAAACAACTTTAGCCGTTATATAATATGAGCCATGTTCTGCCTCTTTTAAAAACAAATTTATTTTTTATGCATCAAATCCTTCTTTTTAATAATGTATCCAAATTTTTGTGTTAATTGCTCAAAGCATGGATGTGACTGAAAACTGAATTTCTGTACTCTATCAGGTAATAACCTCCAATATTCCCTGTTATTCAAAATTTGTAACTAACCTTAACTATATATCTTAGTTGCACCTTGATTGACCATGCGCCTATTAACTCACCGATATAATAAGTGTCGCATAAAAATATATTCTTCTTCCTCAATAAAAATTTTGTTTTTACTGTGAACATATATAGTCAGAGACTTTTTGAGTGTACTACCCAAAAAGCCTCCCGGTAATAATTTCTATAAATCCGGAGATTTACTAAATTTATCTGAAAGGACGTAAACAGAGAGTAAAAATAAACTCTGAACTTAGTAAGTGGTTTGAGGTACACTATGGAGTTCCTCAAGAGTCAATCTTAGGTCCTATATCATTTAATTTTTTTTTAAACGATTTTTTTCTTTCTCTTGAAGAAACTGAAGTAAGTAATTTTGTCGATGATAACACTATATATGCCTGCGATACCTCTGTTGATTTAGTTGTTAGCAAACTTAAAGCTGAATTAACCCGTATATACACTTGGTTTTCTATAAACTCCCTTGCTGTAAAGCCTTCAAAATAATAACAGATGTTTCTTGGAGAAAATAGCCTGACGATAAATTTATCTTTATTTATCTGTAATAAAAAGATTGTTACAAAAAACGAGGTGAACTGTTAGGTGTAAAAATTGAAAACAGACTGCAAATTTCTAATCATATTATTAGTTTTTGTAAAAAGGAAAATCAGAAATTGTGTGCCAATTTTTATCTGAGAAACTTTTTATCGATATGTCAAGCAAGTTTGCTAGTTTATATCCATGCTCTATCATATTTTTGTTATTATCCTCTGATATGCATGTTCTGTTTTCAAAAAGGAAAAACATCTTATAGACCAAATTAATAAGAGGGCTCTAAGAACAATCAGAAGAAAATTTATTTTAGATTTTGATGAATTGTTAATTAGTAATCACAGTTGTAGTGCGCATAAGACATTTACAGGTGCTGATAGGTGGAATCTATGAATTAACCAATCATATGAGTTCAAAACTAATTCAAGGTATGTTCTTTTTGAAATGTGTATCGTATAACCTCAGAGGTACCTTTGTGTTAAACTTCCTCCCGCTCCTTCTATGACCTATGGAAAAAACTCATTTCAGTTTAAGGGCAGTCTTTTTAAGTTGTTATTTGGAAAACACTCCTAAATTTTATTAAAACTTCTCGCTCTTTGCATATTTTTATAGGTCGAATTAAAGGGTGGGGGAGGTGAAATGTTTTTTTATTAGTGTTGTTTGTAATGTATACGGGTTTTTATATTTATTTATTTTAACCACGTATTATTTAGAACTTATATATATATATACATATGAAAAAAAAAAAAAAAAAATTGCGTGGTTTGTATTATTGTTTATAATATAATATTATATTTGTATTCAACTAAATAAAAAGAGTTTAATAACAAGCAAGTTCAGGCCTTGCCATAAGCGACAACCTCCTGAGTAGTTAATAGCTCTTGTGAAATAAATGGTGCGAGTGTTATCGCTCGACAATAGATACAGCCTAAAAAACCGTTATTTTATGTTGTATTCAGCCATGTAAGTGTTACAACATTAAATAAATAATTGAATGAAGGAATGCATTTATTTTCTGTAGAGTGGCTCAGAAACCTCCTAATAAAATTAGATGAGGAGAAAAAAGAAAGTGAATTTTTTCTTTTAATCTTATGACACTAACACCGAACATGTGGGCACTTTCATAATAAATTAGTTCTAAAAACTATTGGTTGGCTCCACGGTAAGATAATCGGACAATCGAATAATGAAATCCTCCAAATTTACAGATCGAAAGGTTACTAGTTCGAATCTCATATCAAACGAAAATTTATTTTTCATGATTTGAGTTTCTGAGCAAAACTTATGAGAGGTAAAGGTATCGATGTCCTGCTACTCCAAAATTCTTTTTATGTTTTTAAAAATTTCTTTTTTCTAATGCACTAATTAGCCAAATCTTAGGGGGTAAAAAGCTAGTCTATAAATATTCTTTCTACTTTCTAAACAATAGTAAATTTTAAAACTGTAGAATCAATAGCGAAGCTATGCAAATTTTCGCCACTAGATCATAATCTACAGCGACATATGCTAAATAATTTACACCAGTAATCATTATTGTCGGAGCCGCTCTACTAGTAAAAGCTAAACGAATGTAAGTGACATCATAATAAAATTTAACTCAAATATTTTAGAGTAAAAAAAAAAAAACGACACAAAAAAATCACACATACATAACTTAACAGTTTTTTGTGAACACTTGTACCCGTTAATTGAAACAAACTATTCACGATTATGACGATAAAACGAAAATAAGGTATTAGCAGTTGGTTATACGTCATCGATTGCTTCACAAATCATTTTAGTCATAATAGCTAAAGCGTGTGAAGTAGAATGTTTAGCTCTAAATCCAATTTGTAGCTCGTTCAGGCAATCTCTTGCATCTTTTGCTCTATGATATTTATCTGAAGTCTATTTCGAACTGTAATCGAATTCAAAATTCCAAGTGTGATCCAAAATTTGAAACATAATAATTTATATTGATATCAACGTATTTCTAAATCATATTTTTTTTTAACGTGCGGCCAACAAAAATTTTCAGGTTGGTTTATTTCAGAAGGTTCCCATGAGTTTGGTTCTGGTATACTTAGAGCTCCCTTTTGAGCTTACGCTAAATAACCGCACGGCCAGACATCGAAATCTAATCGAAACTAATGCTACTCATACGCGTATTGGGTGATACCCGAACTTGAACCTGGAGCCTTACGGTTGGGAGTCAGATGTCTTACCACCTGAGCTATCCTGGTACAAATCTTATTTGATGACTAACTTATAATGATAAATTTTAATTAAATTTTTATTAACTTTATACTAACCTTCAAGACCTAAACTTTTTTAATGGGGGCATTTCCACCTGCAATACTATTAGGATTGCTACGATTGTTACGACAGTTTATATTGTGTTTTCGTGGGGCGAATCTTTTGTTAAAACCAGGACATAAAAGTAAGTAAGTTTTCAGATATAGTTTCAATAAAGTTACCCGAAATAATACCATTGGTGGTTAAGTTAGAAAAAAAATTGTCTATAAGAGTTCTTGAACGATCTGTGATTCTCGAAGGAAAAGAGGTATAAGGTAGAAAGCTGTTCGAGGTAAGTACGTTAAAGTCAAAAAACGTTATTTTACGGGATAAATGGAAAAACAAAAAGAGTGGTTTGCAAGTTATTTAAAGAATAGAAAAGAAAATGTCTGCTATGATAAAATAAAATTATCAAAATTACTTGATATAAAATATTGAGTAGCTAAACGCTATATATATATAAATCTTCTCTCGGAATTTCTCAGATACACTTTGCAAATGAAAATTCAAACCAGGAAAAAACATTCAAAATCTCTTCCAGAAAATGAACCTTGAATTAGAAATAGTTTCACAATGGTTTAAAGCAAATAAACTTTCATTAAACGTCACTAAGACGAAATATTTTTCATGCTTTATATCAACGGAAAAACATGCCTCTAATAATAGCGAGTCTTCAAATAAATACTAAAAGTATAAATAGAGAAAGAGTATCAAAATTTCTAAGGATTTTAATTGGTGAAAATCTTACATGGAAGAACCAAATCAGTGCAGTACACACTAAAGTGTTTAAAAATCTAGGAATTCTTTACAAATCTAGACATACATTACCTAAACATTTATTAAGGCAACTTTATTTTTCGTTCATTCATTTATCTTATGGAAATATAGCATGGGCTAGCACAAATGTCAAAAATAATCTATTCGTGGAATTTGTCTTAAATATGGAGCCACCCCAAGTAAACCACTTTTTGACGAACTAAATATAATGAAAATTTACGAGCGAAATGTTTTTCAAATATTATGTATGTTTTACATTTAAATGCGAAAATGGTAATGCACCCGAAATATTTACAGAATATTTATATCTTAAAATGTTCTGGTAAATACACCACTATGTCTAATAAACTGCACACGCCACTAATTAAAAGCAGTTCATTGTCACGTACCGTGCTCTTCATCTCTGGAACAATCTTTCAAATTCAACTTCAGATAATAATGATCTAAGTTTTGTTTCTTTTAAAAATGAAATCATGAAACATACCAAAGACATTGACGACATCTTTATTTTTTTATAATCAAATCATTTAAAAAAAAATAAAATTTCAGTTTTATTTTTTTAACTAGTTGACTTAACGGTTCTCGATGATAAGACCGTTAGAGGTCTTCTGTGTATCTCCCGTACTTTATAAGTAAAATTAAGATTTTAAAGTACAGAGCAAAATCTAGGAGATTAAATCCCTTTTTTTTTTTTTTTTTACTTTTTTTTGTAATTTACTTTTAAAGTTAGAAATACGTCTGTCTATCTATCTATCTATCTATCTATCTATCTATCTATAAAGTGTTCAAAAACAGAGTTTTTAGATTTGTATTTAGTTATTAAATCGATGTTTTCATCACTCATTAAAAATACTCGATTGTTCTCGTTAGAGATTTTATCTAGCAAAGCTGTCAAATAATAATCAGTAAACTCTATAATACCGATATATGGGTGACGGTAAATGCAATCCACTATGATATCAGATTTATTAGGATAAATTATATCCACAAAAACAGATTCTAATTGAGACGATTTATACATAAGCAAATCATTTTTTGGTTTGTAATTAAGTTTCTCAGAAATATGTAATAATGCACCACTACAAAGATTTTCTGTAGGAGTTTGTTCCTAGGAGTAACCATCGAGAAAAATTGGTACTGGTGGTAAAATACTTTTTTTAACTTACTCTCAGTGAACCCGATAATATTGAGCTCATAGGCAATTATAGTTAAGAAAGTGTTTAATTCACCAAAATGACTCATTAGCGTTGGAATATTGAAGTGAAATAGAGAGAAAAGGTTGCTCTCAAATTTGGACAAACTGAAATCCTCAATGCTAAAGTATTTACAGTTAATGGGGTTTGGCGCCATGTTGCAATCATCAACATTGTTGTTCTTGTGGCTTAAGTGGCTTGATAAAAATTCGTTGAATTTGTTGAAGAAAGAAAATTTGTTAGAGCTAGGAAAGATCGACAGGTCACGAGAAAGTTCATCAAAATGGATGATATGATCAGCTGATAACTGAAGGTTTACCTCTTTATCAGTCATATTACTAAATAAAAACAAATCACGTGTGAATAAAATACAAAACCAAGGATGAGGTGAATTTTTTAATAACCTAAATGTCAAGATCTTTCAGAAGATCAAATCTCTTTTGAAAAAAGTATGAACAAACGGTGTAGGGAAGGTTGCGGTGATTGACATTAACGTTCTTGTCACAGATATTGCAGTGTCTATCAGTCAGAGATAAACATCCAAGACAAAGACAGTAAGCAGATACATCATACAAAACAAAAAGACTAACAAACAAATATTTAACAAAATGTGAAGAAAAAAAGCTCTCTGTAGTTATAAAAACACGTAAATCCTCAATGCTTTATGGAATTATAATGTAAATTAAATTTCAAATTTTTATTTATTTAAAATATTATATATATATTTACCAACATTAGACATAACATGATGAATAAGATTTCTTTCTCTACTAATTCTAAGAAATTGTACAAAAATATTACAAGTTTGAAATATCAATAAAAACAAATAATTACACCAGCTCAAAGTTAGGTAGGTAGAGAACAGTTAATATAAAAAGACTTTGCTAGATTGGAGGGGAAACCTAGAAGATAAGTCAAGTCGAGAATACCGAGTACCTTTTATTAGATCCCTTTGTAAGGTATCAATTTTAGTTGCAAGAACTATGCTACAGCTTTTTTTGTTTTTAGATCTAAATGAGTCATTTAGGTGATTACAAATAAAATAATACAAAAAGGCAATAAACAAATAGGGGGAGGAACAATTAATTTAAATTAATTACTAAGTAGTTAGAATATAAGAGAGTATAAAAGTTTCATTCGATGCTAGAAATAGTTTATAGTGCATTATAAACAAGAAAATTTAAAAAAAAGTTTTTTTAAAGATATTTCTTTGAAGATATTTTGAAGATAATATTTAGAAGGTATTTGAAGATATTTTGACACCTTTTAATTGACAACAGAATTTCAAAACTTTGGGTCATAGCTAGTTTTTTACATAAAGCAATATATTTATTTTGAGAAATTTTCAACAAGGTAAAGTATAGGATTTTAAATGTGAAAATATTGTGGCCAAAAAGTTATCAAAAACACAAAATTTGATGACGTGTAGACGGTAAAATCTTTGAAAAATATCAAAGATAGTTTACCTCTTTAAATAATTTTTCTCTTTACTGGATGGAATTTGTTACAAAAATTCACATAGTGTAATGAAAATCTGTATAAAAACATTAAAGGTGGAAGTGATATGGTATATTAAAAGAAAAATGTGCGTGGTCATCCCGGTCCCTTCGACGCATTATTGAAAAGTTGTGCTTAAAAAATTTCCCGCATTGCTCGTTAACGCATTGATTAATAATCTTCTCATTACACCAGGCATTTTTTGAAGTTTCACGATGACACGCTTGTCCCAGCTTTGCTTCTCTCCATTCTTTAGGCTTTTGCCTTTTCAGAACCTTAGCTCACTGTATGGCACCAAACTTCCCTCGTTTCCTTGTTATTATAGGCCTTATTGTCATCCATAATAAAAGGAAAAAGGTAGGTCAATATTATCAAAATCCCGTAGTTTGTAGCTCCACCATTGTCTCTCTAGCAACAGTTTAGCATGGAATGGATGGATTGAATTTTTGACATCGGCAGAATATTTTTGGCTTTTATGTGTTTTTTTTCTTAACGATGTTATTGCTTTTCTTTTCGAAATTCGAATAAACTAGTAATCAGAGAATTTGAACTGTTTCTCAGGGAAAAGATTTCGTACTGGTACCTTTCTTAAGAATTTCCAAGAATTCTCCATAATGCCTTTTCTCCATCAGTGGGAACTTTTCTTTCGCATAGTACTTAGTCTTGGATCTAGTTTCGAACTTGCTTGCGATCAAAATTGAAGGTTTTTGCAGTTTTTCTAACAAATTTTCATTTTCATGATGCTATTGAATTACTTCTATAATTTTCTATTTTGAATAAGATTTTCTTTTAGGTGCCATTTTCGAATATTCAACTTTCCTCTTTGCGTTTATAAAGAAAAAACGTACTACACAAATAAAAACAAAACACAGTTTAAATGAAACAATGCACCTTTTTTGAATCAAACGTTTCTAATTAATCGAAACGTTTCTAATGAATCGAAACGTTTCTAATGAATCGAAACGTGTCTAATGAATCGAAACGTTTATTTTTTTCCTGGTAACATTCAATTTCTTTTGAAAGAAAGAAATTGACGAAAACGAGAAAAAACGAGACCAGCGGTAAAATCTACAATGGCATTTTTCTACGTTGCAAAACTTAGTTCGAGAATTAAATCATCGTGCCTATGAATACAAGTATGCGATAAATGAAAAAATGCGTGATAGAAGATGACAATAACCATAGCAAAAAACCCATAAAGGTTCTGTTTCGTAGTAAAGAAGAAAACAGGACAAAGAAAAGGAAAGAATTGTAGGAAATGTGGCAGAACCTTTGGCTAAAATTCTATTCTAATGATGAAGAAATGGAAAATATTCTCAATGAAAACAGTTATCATTGGAAAGAAGCGTCGAGCGCCAGAGGGCACTTGGGATCCTGGTGGTGGTGTTGAACTACCCTGCATATACTACGTTTAATGCAGCAAAAATGCATAAAAAGAACATACGAGAAATTATAGAAAAGGAAGAAAACAATCAGCATTTTAAAAAACTGTTTTTTTTTCTTTTTCTATCTACGCAAGCGGGCCTATACGCAGATGGGTCTATACACGGGTTTAAAATACCGGTAAGGAAAAACATGGGCTTACACACGGGTGGGTCTATACGCGGAAGAATACTGTAAAATAAAGCTGCAAATAGAAAGAAATAGTAATAAAATAGAAATAAATTGTCAAATCATTCTGCGCGATTTGGCTTTGATCTATTGGGAGAATATGTTACACACATACACACGCACACACACACACACACACACACAAACACACACATACACACACACACACACACAAAATGAATTTATGGTACATGGTGTACGTATATCGTGTACAAATAGCGAAATAAAAAGTATTGTCGTGCCTTTTGTCTATTGTTAATATTTAAAATATAAAATAAAAGCAAAAAAAAAAAGCATCTTCTTTATTTTTACAGTATTACAATGAAAATGATGTTCTTTTATATATTCTGTTTAATTAAAAAAATTATTTTTGTTATAAATGTATAAATAAAAGAAGTATAATTATATTATCTTTTAAAACAAATGTGCCATTTATTTAAACCTGCCTCTAAAATGCTACATATACAGCCGTGTTTCAAGTGTTACTTGGTTGGAATATCGGAATGAGTGAAAAATGCGTAGAAAATTGGGAAAAAAATGTACACACCATCAAACTTAACAACTCGCATCAAATATGCAATAAAATTAAAATGTAAAATCAACCATTAATTTTATAAATGAATCTTAATGACTAATTGATTCATATCAATCAATATATTTTGTGCAAAGATATACATGCTACAAGTCTATTCAAAATATGAAACTCAAGAATATTCCAATATATTGTAAATATTAAATACTAAATAAACTGTAAGCAAAAAATTTGAACCTAAAATATCCTGCATATAACCCTTGGACATGTACACATAACATTGGTACAGTTACAAATAGTGAAACACTAAGGATAAGTAGCGACACTTAGATATGGATAGTAAAGTAATTAAATAGATTGTGCAGTGCACAAAAATACACGACTTATAGCCATACAATTTCCATTGAAAAAAAGTAATAGAACATTAGCCTCATTATGACAATGGGTCATAATGAGGCTAATGCACACGAAAATCAATGTGCGGAGTGTTCGGAGCAATATTGTGAAAACGGGACTGAGTGGTTACAGCGCTTTCGTTGCTTCTATGAAACATTTTTTTATCCTTAGCTCATTTTATTTTTATTCCTGTTGTTTTTTGCCGGAGGGAAAACTCTTAAAAAAGAAGAATATTATTTGCGATTGTGCCAATTAAGCTAATATATACCTGAAGCATTTTACATGAATCATTCAAATTTGCAGAATTTTCCTACTTTTGTTTCTGTTTTTTCTTGGTATGTGATGGCTAGGTTTTTGGCTCTTTTTTATGTCGGACGGCACGCTACCTTAATATGCCATTTTTACGCAATTAGTCAGCTAAACTATTGAAATATGCCTGAATAGACTGAACTGCAATGTAATCCAACGTTTAATCTCGTTTCAGAGAAGAATGGAAACAAAAATATATTTCTACACTTTCATTCCGTCCGACATTTAATATTACTGTTAGTTAAAAGGCTTTGTTAAATTTAAAAGTTAGATAGTATCCAAGCAACAAACACATGTTGAATTGTCACTCTTTGGAATTCCGATTAAATCAAGTGCGGAAGAAAAAATGTTAAAATTTTTGATTGATTACGTCCGATACTAAAATAAATTTCATTATATCTTTTTTCTGCATGCGATATTGCTTTTTTTTTTAAAGCAGGTAAACTAAATAGACCTAAAGCTGACCAACCAAACGTATGCAGACTTGGTGGTTCCTTACCAGTCATTTTTTTATCAGCAGTATTACCGATTTTTTCGTCCGACAAAAAATTAATTTTCAAATAGACACATCAGTCTGCTTTTTTGGAAAAATATTTTATCAGTAGATATGTTTTTGTAGTTGTATACATATTTATGTAACTCATTTATTCCGTTTTTTGCAGTTTTTAGCTTTGCAGTCCAATTTAAAAATTTTAGAAATCAAAGCCTGCTTTTCTTTCTCTAATGTGTCAAATATATTTTGCTCTCAACACAAGTATAAAAAATGTTAACACTGCAAGTCAACAAATTCATCATTCCAATCCGTATTATCAAATTCTTGATAAATTGAGGTAGTTTCATTGTTGTTTTGAAACTTTCTTTTCCTAGGAGATCTTAATTATGGCACCTGATCAGTACTGTAATTTTTGGAATTTAAATTGAGCTGGGAAAGCTTCCTTTGTTAATGTTTTTCTTCCAATGCCAGAGGAAACTTTTTATTTTATTGTATTTAAAATAATGCTCACAAAAAGGTGTAGTGTCCCATATTTATAAACTATCTTTTCCACCTCTTCTTTTGAACTAATAGATTATCTGTGACCATTTTTTGCGGCGAACAGTTTCTTTTGGGATTTTGAATATTCAAATTCTTGACTCCTGGTGTTTTATAAAACGCACTGTTTATTGAGAAATACCTCAATAAACACCGCTACCTCCAAAATCGGGTTCTTGAGGCACTCTATAAGGTTTACATATAACAATAGATATATAATCCCAGAACAAATGTTATAAACAAACACTATTTTTAATATTTTCTCAAGAAATCTTTATTTACCTTTTATCATTTCCGCCTCGTTTCCAATTTTAATTAAGATTACTTGAATGCGGGATACGCGTGTTGTCTAAAATTTTCATCTCAAAATTTTTAATAATTGGACTGTTCTTTTCTGAAAAATCAAAAAATTAATTATTCAGTCAATCATTTTTGTAAAAAAGGAAGGCTAAAGACAAATCTAAATTTACCTCCAGAGTAGATCTTAATTTAAGAGCACTCGTGATGTGGTTAAGGATGGAGTTTTTTTATAGCAAATTGTTTTTTTCAGACTCGGGCTGTTTAGAATTTAAAAAAATTGTTGCAAGACAGAGCATTTCATAATTGTGAAAACGCCATAAAAGAATCTTTTATATTCCTTCGGTTGATGTTATGAAAGAAGTAAAGCGAGATATTCATGCGACTGTATGTAAATCTCACTACAACGAAAAGGTTAGGCCTAACCATGGCAAAGTTATCAATTTTATTAAAGCATTTTTTATGGAATTAGAACCAGATTTTTACAACAAGAAGTTTGCTATTTTAAAATCATCACTTGGTGTTATCTTTGGGAGAAGTGTCATTAGCTATCTAGTTAATCTTTGATGATGACATGTTCTTTATTTCCGCTCCTTAACAGCTGTTATATCAAAATTGTAATAGATGTTCACCAATATCAACAGATTAAGTGAACTCAATACTAAGTAAATTGAAATAAAGCTACAGAGTTCCCGATCGTTGCTTACGACGTTCCTCACCAAAGAAAATTTGAGTCAATCTTATTGACACATCCTAGAGAGCTGCTAACCCCTTACGTCCTTCCAGACTAGTTAAGAACTGATATTTTATGGCATGCTGCTGGATTATTTTCAATACAAAATGAACCAAGACCAAATTGGTCTGGCTACATGTAGAAGTTGTCCGGAGATGATTGACTGCCAAACGCGACAATTATATTACTTCCCATTGTCAATTCAAATCCATCAAACTACACAGGCATCTATTCTATTTTGTTATTTGCGATCGAACAATCCAAAAAGTCGAATATTGTGACGCCATCAATAACATTTGATCAACCTTTTGGCTGAAGGGAACAGAAATTTTTATGAGAAACCGTAGAATGTTTTTGTACACTCGGAAGGTTTTCACATCTTGATGTCTTTTGTCGAAAGTGTAGGCACATTAATGGGCTACTCTGGGATCAATCGGGTTCGATATTTCTTACCGTGTACGAACAAAAAGGGATCAAATATATTTTAAATATGGTAATGCAATTTCGAGAGCAATACGGGCCCACATCTTGGTAGAAAGTGCACTCGCCATCAAATTGCAGCTAATAATATCAGAAATTAATGTCTTGCTGGTGCAAGATGATATGGATCAAGAGGAAGAAGATGTAATTGAGAAGATGACCGTCGAAGAGATAGAAGAGATTGAGGCAGTTTATAAGAGCCCGTCATAGTTAACCGACATATTATAGCCTTTAGGAAAATTGAAAGATTTGTTTGAAATGCAAGACAATGTTCACAAAGAAATCATGAACCGCAAAGTTTTGGCTACAGTACATGAAATATGTCAGAAGAAAAATCCAGTGTGATTTTTCAGATCTAAAATAGATGTTGGAATAATCCGATTCTTAAAATCAGTTTGATCCTTCACGAGTTGAATTTTAATCTCTTTTGTCAGGATTGATTGAAGACAACATCATTAACTGTGATGAAAAAGAAAAAATTGGAAGAATTATCCAGTCAAATCTGGATGGGAAAAGATTCAAAATAACAATGAAACGATCCAATCAAGTGATAACGTTTGGAAGCCTAAAGATTTCCTTGAAAGTCAATTAGCAAAACGTCAAAATAGATCCAACAAAGTTGTTCAAAAAGCTAATTTTTCTCTTTGAAAGATGCGTAGATATCGTACTTTACTTTTGCTTCGTGTTGACGCCTCCGACATCTTTTTTTATTAAACAATATGATGTAGAAACCAAACAAAAATTTATTGAATCAGTCATATTTTTGTAAAGATTATCAGTTGGACGATTTCAGTGAAATTTCCGGTACTGACCATAATTTTGTAGATGGAGGAACACATCTAAGTAAAGTTTTCTGGAAGCAAGGAGATTATTTTAAGCAGATTATTAATCAATGCTCAAGCTACGGCAGACCAACAATTGTTTTTGATTGATATAACAACAATCCTTCAACAAAAGATTATGCGCATCTCAGAAGAACAAATGGACAAGGAAATCCAAAAATCAAGATAGAATCTCCACTAAAAGCCAAATTCAATCAAAATGTTTTTCTAACAAACGTCAACAACAAGATGGAACTGATTACACTTACGGAAGTAAAGTTAACTCAAATGGATGTACAATCGAAAGAGCCACAGATGGCGCAAACACCATTATTGTTTCTACTGCTTTACAATTAGCTCGAAATGGAGACACAGTTACAGTATTTTCGAATGATAACAAAGAAAACAAAGAAAATGGGTGACATATTCGTTCTTACAGAATATTCAAAGAATAGTGGTAAACAGCTGAGACAGTTGAATATTAACGATTCAGTCTCAAAATTCAGCAACACAGTTTTTCCAAATTTTCTTTTTGTACTTGCTTTTGGTGGATGTGATACCGCCTTTGCTGTGCACAACAAAGGTAAATTGGCAATTCTTCGCCTACTGCAGAAGAGTAAAAGGGCGCGGTATTTGACAAAAGTGTTCCCTGGCCTGTAGTCTTTACAAGAACAAGTTTGAAAATCTGGTACCACATTGTTTGTTCTAATTTATGGTGGAAAATTCGAAGATACCGGTAATACTGGTACACAACTTAGATTAAAATGGCAGCTTCTTCTACAAAGATTGCACCGTCCAAGTTACCTCTAACTGAAAGACCAGCATTTTTTCATATTCTTCGTGTTTCGTTACAGGTATTTACTCTCTAATATATTTTTTTCTTTATTTGCTTTAGCAATTATATTCTTACACTTACATCAATGTTTTTGTTTTGTTACCTCGCAAGTTCCTTGAATTTGCTATTATTTGAAGTAAATTCATTATCGTTTTAAGCAGATGTTTACTCCACTTATTCTACTTATGTCAAGTTTGTCAAAGGAACACGCTGATTGAGTGCGATATGGATCCTTTGGAATTGGGTTGGTAAATGGAGAATCGAAAGATGGCTCTAATAATGACTGACCAGATATTATTTTGTACGAGTTAGTTTTTTATAGAATATTAAACAATTTCGTTATTTTGTTTTATAGAACTTTGCACCAGAAGTACTTCTCCAAATAATCAGGTGCAACAGTAAAATGTCTTCGCGCAATCATTGTGAATCAAATCAGTGCTCTTGCAAGATTAAAAGGGATGCAATGTCTACCCCACCACCCTTCCCTCCCCCCACCCCCTATTCGACTGGATTTTAAATATAAAGCTTTAATAAATAGTAGAATTAAGCCAATAGGTGTAAAATTTGACAGAATACAATTCTAAATCTCTTTTCAAACTATTACATCCAAAAAACTTCGAATATATTCAAAAATTACTAAATTTGTTAAAATTTCCGCCATTTTGAATTCTTGATGACCCCTAAACTGAAGAAAAAAATATAGTTTTTTAATTGTTAGTACTTTATAAGTGTTCGTCCTCACCTCGATGTACATTTATGGTAAACTAGATAGATTTTACCTTTAAATTCTACCTTTATAAATACACCCGATATTACAATCCCTTAAGAAATCAGTGTATTTTATAATTTTCTGTTATAGAAGAGTGACTTCAAAATGAAATTTCTCTAAACACGTTTAGAGGTGGGGTTTTGAGGTGGGGTTGTTTCTGGTAAAATATGGAGATAGTAGAACACTTTAACACCAGATCAAGCTTTATACCAAAGAGTTTCATATTGGACCTTACTTTTTACTAGAATATTATAATATATTAATAGAACTTCATGTGGTTATTGAACAAAACCACCTTAAAGCATTGTACCGATGCTGCACATCATAATACTGACAATAAAAAAATTTATTTAGATTAGTTAGTTTATTTATTAATAAAATGCCCATGCTTTGATTATCAAAGTTGAATCGAGGGTATAAAAAAACCTTTTTATAGTGAAGGCTTGTCTTGTGAGATCGCACATTCATTCTTTAACAAGTTTAAAAAACAATTTAAAAACAAAGAGTGGAGGCAAGTGTCACAAAATTTCCTGATATTTGTTGATGGCAAACAGATAAATACAAATATTCCCTGTTAAATGTAAGTCGCCGGTTAAAAGTGGTTGGATTTGTAAAGGTTTCAGATTTAAAAGAAAAATAATAAAGTAGTATATGTTCTATTGTGTTTATGAATTTAATGGAAGTATCCAGGAATCATTGCATAGCACTAAACGGTGGAGAAGGTATCAGCAATGCGTTTAATTGGTATTTAAAAAATCACCACAGAGAAGGAGATTTTTTAACATTATTACATATTTATGAAGCTCCGCGTCTCAAATCAACGACAATTGGCACAGAAATAGATCTTTACAGAAAGGAGAGTCTTAAATGTATTGAAAAAGGGAAACAGAGTTTAAAAAAATATGAGGAAATTTGTAAAAAATTGAATATTGAATGTCGAGTTGTAGTCGAAGGCACATACAGTGCTACCGGACAAACAATATGCGACTGGATGAACGAAAATAAAACTGATGCCATTGTTTTAGCTCCAAGAGGATTATGTGAGATCAATCGAGTTATATTAGGAAGCACAAGCGACTATGTTTTACGACACTCCAACATTCCCGTAATGATGGTCCCTCCCAATGATCAGTAATTGATATCAATGCATTCCAGTAATCTATGTTTCTTCCACTATGGAGTGAATGCATTTTAGAAATGAGTACATTTCCCACTAAAAAGTCGGTGTTGTCAACGTTTATATATTTGCATCACTTGAGTATTGATTAAGTATTGATAAAAACTAGGTTATTGTATGTTTTTATTGCTTCATAAAAGGTTTCTGAATTCACAGAAAATAAAATCCATTAAATTTATAATCTATTATAATTTACATATATTTTCTAATTGCTTGCTATCGAAGCTGATAAAAATATTTAAGAAACTTTCTACTTCGACAATAAATCTAGAGAGTTTATTAAGTTATGATCATTTTTCAGTTATTTCTTTCAAATTGGTTTTTGTATTTGAAGTTGGGTAAACAAGAAGTGCTAAGCTAGAAATGTTCTAAGCTAAATATATTTCCGTTTTGTCATATCAAAGTCATAACAACGTTGGATAAACAATAACATTCAAAATTAAGCATCATTTTCGGTCAAAATATGAATCTAATTTAAGTCTTTTTGCTATTTGAAAATTTTTAAATTGAGTTTGCCTGTTGAGTGTTATAGCTTCTCATCGAAAAAAAAAATGTTTTTTTTTTTTTACGTTTATAATCTTGGGTTAAAATTGGATGTTTTTTTTTAAAGCGGTCAAGACTTCAATCTAAGCCTTACAAATAACAAAGTAACCTAGATAAATGCGTCCCTAATTGGCGCTCTCATAGCTCGTGCGGTAAATGCGACAAACAGTCTTGTATGTTTAGTAAAACGATTTAAAATCAGCCGTTTTACTAGAATAAAGTGCCACAGGGCTTACTAAAAACTCTAAATTGTAATATTTGGTTGAACTTGGTCATTTAGTTATGATAACTTTTCGCATCAACAATATGCTATTTTTAGAATAATATGTAGCTCATAAAAATTGCCATAGCTCTTAACCTTATAGTATTAGAAATATTATCTTGCCCTGTTCCGTTCAAAACATGGACGCACCAGATAAAACATTTAACAGACTCGGGTGGTATGAGTTTATTTCATCAAAGCATTTGTGATTTATTTAACAAAAAAGCGCATTTGATGTTTTTATTTGAGAATTTTAAAAACATCGGTATATTTACTTTATAACATCGTTATAACATGTTTTATATTCCGGGTTATAAAATTATTTTTCGAAGTTTTGCAACAGGTTCGAAAGTAAGAGTAGCGTCCTATATTTTAACCAAAATTGACCTTGATCGCCGGTCAGATTTAGAAATTGAAGATATTGAATCAATTTGGATTTAAGTAAAACCTAACAAAGCTAATTCTTTTCTCATTTGCATTTTGTACAAACCCCCTGTCGGATCTTCTTATTTACATCCAAACTTTAAATTATTTAATAAAATGTTTTCTATTTGCTATGGAAACAGGAACAGAAATAATTATTGCAGTCGATATTTATGTTAACTATCAAAACAAAGGAGTAATCTCGACGTCAAACCGGTCTTAGAAATTGTTTTAAACAACTATTAACAAAGATGCCAACAAGAATTGATGTTATTCATAATATTAAGTCTTTAATTGATACTGTAGCTTAAATATACTATCTGGTCTTAGTGATAATATGATCGAAAATTACATAACTTTAAATTTTAACCTAAAACCATAGCATGCCGTAAGTACAATTCATATAATTCTGAAGCGTTGAATTTAGATTTATCCTGAGTTGACTGGGACTTTATTGATTCGTTTGATAATGTTCAAAATGCCTGGAATGCTATGAGCGTTTGTCTTTTGCACTTATATGATAGATATTTTCTGCGAATCACTAAAAAAGTTAAGGGAAGAGTTTGTCCTCGACTATCACCAGAAATTAAGTCATTAATGAATGCTCGAGATGAAATGCTCCCAAAATCGGTAAAACCAAAATCAAAATTGCGACATTAATAGTAATACTAATCTTTGCGAAACAGAATAAACATCGCAGTAAAAGATGCAAAAGCAAACTACAACACTAACACCCTGAACGAAAATATTGAAACAGCTATACCCTACCAAAAATCCTGCAATGTCAGTTGTTAAATCGTTTTTTAATAGAAAACCAACGTGTATCCCAACCAACCCAAATTACAAACGAATTTTGTAATCTAAAATTTAATGAATCTAAAATTTGTAATTTTGCAGGCGATAACACAATATCGGCATATGATAGCTCTATGTTTAATTTACTACAAAGCTTAAACATGATGCAAGCATAGCCATGACATGGTTAAGCATCAATTCCATGGTTGATAATCCTAAAAAATTTCAGTATATGATCATTGGTGACAGGGCTGACTCAGTTACTGATATAATAATTGATGGTCATA
>JAUZNK010018271.1:0-21491 GCA_035046665.1 Euphysa ruthae
ATTTACTTAGTTAGTTACTTATGTACTGACTTACTCCCTTAATTAATTACCTACTAACATACTTAATTACTGACTTACTTAGGTACTGTCTTACTTAATTATTTACTTGATTGCTGACCTACTTACATACTTAATTATTTACTTACTTGACTGCTTGCTTACTTACTGGCTTACTTATTAACTTACATACTTTCTTACTTACTTACTGCTGATTTACTTACTTACTTGCATACTTAATTACTTACCTAAATATTTACTTACTTACGTACTTTCTTACTTACCTACTTACTTAATTATTTACTTACTTACTTACCTATGTAATGACTTACTTACTTACTGACCTACTTAATTATTTACTTACTGGCTTATATGATTGCTTATTTAATTACTTACGCACTGACTTAATTAATTACTGACTTACTTATTTACTAACATACTTACTTAGTAGATTTTAAATGGGAATCATCCAATCCTCCCCTATATAACATGGGAAGGAGGTGGTTAGGGCGGTTTAAAATGCTTAATAGATATCTGGGGCGACATAGTTTGAGACAAACACAGCTTTAAACGAGTCATCATATTATTACTTTCCCTACATTCAATGTTGTTTTTCTAACTACAGCACTGAATATGAAGGCGTGGTGTTTTAAAATGCTTAAATCTAGTTTTTCTCATTATTTGCGCCCCAGGTTGTTGTTGTTGAAATGTAGTAATATGTTTTTGTGCGAGATAGTTCCATTTTGTAATATTCTAATCCAATGAGATATGTTTTAATCTGATAGTTGTATAACAACTTTCGGCAATGTCAAATTTCATATGGTGCATGTTGTTGAGTGAGATGATGAATGTTTTATTGAAAATGTTCTGTTTTTGAGATCCTTTTAAGGTTTTTGTTATATTTTGAAGAAATAAAACTTACAGTTATGTTTATGTTTACATTTGAATTCGATTCAAAGAATAGAATAACGAAATTCCCTGATTTCATTGACTGATGCAAGAATTTATTTTTTGTTTCATTGAATGTTGTATAGGAGATTACTTTGGATAACGACAGGTGATTGATAAAAAGATCGATTGAGATATTTGAAAATAAATATTACGATACATCAAAATGCTAATATTAACCTTTTGTTTCATCTATGCATGAGGGGAGCTCATATCCCAGTTTTTTATTTTATCGCCTCCATTAAGGTTATTAGCTGTAAGGATATATTTGGCGTATATCATATTTCCTTTTGGTAAAGTAAAATATGCCCCTTAAACATGTGCCTATCAATTTATTCTCTTCTATTTTTATTATCCTTATTGTCTTCAAAATGTTTTTCAGGACTTCTTTTGTAAATTTATTAGCTAACTGTTACCCTCCACGAGTCATTTTATTCTATAAATTTTCTTGTAAATTACTTATTGTTTTCTGTTTTACGTGTTTATAATTATCTATGTTGTTTGAATACGTCATAGAATCATAGAATTTTTATAGTTTGTGAAACTCAGTTGGTTCCACATTTGTTAAAGTAGTGAAAAAATTTGGACCGTTTTTGGGCTGGGGCCAGACCTGATATAATTTTCGAAATGGCTGAAATACCAAAACTAATCCAATTCAATTGTAACATTAAAAACATTAGTGTTTACCATTCAAAAAGCATTTTCGAAATAGGCAACATACACTATTTCCTGACAGCAAACAGAATTTTGGCAATATCGAAATATGATTTCTCAAGGAAAACTTTATTCTCTGAAAAAACTTAATGTGGCAAGTGATTTAAAAGCATTAAATTCCAGGTTTTTCCCTTCATTTTTTCAAATATTTAAGAAGTAAATTGAAGGTTAATGATGACGATAATCTGAATCTGCATTGAAATTTGTCTTAAATTATCTCTTATATTAAGTATTCGCAGTTAATATTACTTTTTCAGAGTTATTAAGCAAAGTCAAATCTTAACATCTATAAATACATTATATTTCTATAGACTATACGATTTTTATAGCATCTGACAAATTTATTCATATCACTAAAATCAAAGAAAATTTTGACTTCAAACATGTTTTACAATTATTTCCTAGGGATCAGTCTCCATTTCCAGGAAATTTTTTACGATCCTTTTGGCATGAACCGGAAATCCAAAAGTTATTACATTTATTTTATAAATACGTTGTATATTATTAATTTATTTCACACATGTGTTTTAATTATTTCTGCAGGGGTAGACTTATTAATCATATCTTCAATACTCTACATATCAATTTTGAAACATATTTTCTTTTCACGTTTTTCTTTTTTGTTTATCACAAGAGCGTATAAGCAGTTATTACGACCAACCTCAGTAAAATCTAGTCGATATCACTGTCATTGCTGCTCGCAACTGTATCGTAGAAATCGCAAGTAGCTGGAGCGTCATCATAACAACAGTTAAAGGTTATTCGACTAAGAGAAGAAAATTACAGATAAGCATAATAATAAATTAAAAAGAAACCGCTAATTATCTGAACCATGAATTCGCTGCATGCTATTTCTTGAAGTATAGGTTTAGGGTTAGGGTTTTAGGGTAAGATTATACTGTTATACTACATCATGTGACATAGGTTGAGGGTACAAAGCGACTGACATAGCTCTCATATTAGCAATATTGTAAATTTTTTAACATTTTTAGTTTTCGTAAAGTAGCTTGCAGCGAACTCATTTCTCTTACAAGTTTAAGCTGCATCAAAGAAATGAAAAAACAATGATTTTTTTTTTTGCTTTGAAGCAGATTTTCAGAAATCAATGTTTAAAAAATCCGTGTCTATTATAAACATAATATAAACATAACTTTACTTTGGAAGTTAATGAAATCAGATGATTGTGTCTATATCTACACCGGACATTTTTATTCTTTTTTATAAATTTTGAAGTTGTACCGCCATTTTCATATTTCAGCTAAGACTTTTATATAGACGTTTGTTGTAAATTAACTGAGAAAAACCTTTCGAAAAGTATTCAGTAAGCGGTCAAATGCAATCAACGCATTAACTTTGGAAATTATAACATGCATAGTTAAGTTTATACCTCTCCTATCGCATTTACTTTTACGTTTACTAAAGTTTTAATGGTTATTTTTGGACTATGATGTAGAAGACTTAATCAAGAATTCCATTATAGCAACACTTAATCATTAGTTTTAGATCTTCGAAATTAGCTTTTTTTTTTTATCTCAAAAAAAAAAAAAAAAATAAAAAATAATGAAATTTACATTAGATTTTTTGTAAGGAACAGTCAAGATTTTGTGTTTTTAAAGTTTAATTCGGGGCTGATAAATCATACAAATAAAATCGGATAAAAAATCTTTAAAAGAATGAAAAAAATATCATCTTCCAACAAAATTTTAGTGGTTTGTGATTTTCTAACAATGTGAAAAATTTAGAGAGAATCAGAAATAAATCGTCGAGTAAAAGAAAAAGATGTGATAAAATTATTATAAAAACTATTTTGTATTATAAAATTTTCAGCGAAATCTGAAAATAAATTCTCCATTAAACAGAATTTCTTTTAAAATAAAACAAAATGTGACATCGTCATTGATGAAAATTTTCGACAGGTGCAAACGTAGGTGAAAAGTAACCTTTTTTCCAAAATTTTAACTCAAATTTAAATAAACTATAATCCGATGTTTTTTCTTTTTAAATAATTTCAAATTCTTACACGAAAACATGAAAGCAATACTAATTATTCGAAAAGCAACTGCTTACTTATTTCTGTAACCGTGGTCGTAGTCATCATCACTGGAAATATCTATAAAATTTGGAATATTAACATATATATTTTCATTCAACTAAATAAAAATTTAAAAAAACAACTCAAAAAAAAGTTGAGATAACTACTTCACTTTATAGCCAAATTGACTTTTGTTAAAAAAAATAAAAAACGATATATATATATTCTAAAAATTAACTTACTGTCTTCACAATCTGAAGAGTTAAAACAATCTTCATCGGGATAGTCATTTCTCCAATTACTCTCATCTAAATAACACCAAAAATTATGAAATGATACCTGGACAAAAAAAGACTCAATCAACAATGATATATATGAATATTAAAGATAATGTCTTAAATAAAATTTTTTCGAATATTCAGTGTTCTTTATTGAATCATATTACCTCTTGCCTTTTAAAACGGTGAACCAAAAACTTTCTGGAAAATGAAAACTTACATATATCCACATGATCCAAAAGGCTGAACTACTTGAGTTGTTATATACAACATGCAAGGGATGATTTTTAAATAGTCGTTTATTCAAAGTAAAAATTTTACATAATTTTCACAGATTTAATTGTCCAAAAATATTTTGCAATTTTAAAATGAAACCTTTTGTTTGTTGAGCACCTTTTTAGTGAAATAAATGTACAATTATGCTGTCACATGCAATCATTAAATTTTCTGAAATAATTTTCTTCTGTAATCGTCAAAATCCTTATATATGAGCTTATCATAAGCATGAGGATACTTATAAATCTTTTTGATGCAGTGAGCAAAGTGATTGGAGAATATCATGTTTCCAAATGAACAAGAATTTTTTGCAAAACAGCAAAAAAATCTAGTTTTTATGACTTAAATTATTAAAATTATTAATTTATAAAAATCTATAGAGAAGTTTGAAGAAAAGTACAAACAGGTGGACACATAAACAGGTGGACATAAAAATTAAATTACAAGTTTTTCTACAAACTACCGTTCGGGTAATTAAAAAAATTAATCTATTAAATTTTGATAAATTGACAAGAACATGAGTTTCTATTCAACCTTTTGCTTAGGGAGAATTTCAGGTATAAATGTGATATTTTTTCAAAAAAAAAAAAAAAAAAAAAAAAAAAAGAGATTTTGTTTAAAATGGAAAGGTATGGGCCCATAGAGAATCTAGATTTTTTTTTTGAAAAATGTTCTCACACATAGCATATTTCAAAGGTATTCGTCAAACGGGTTTTTACAAAAGCACAAAATGAGACAAATAAATTTATAAGACCCCAAAAACTTCGAGAGGGTCCAAAAGAAGTCCAAAAGAATAGAACAGAGTAGAACTAAAGCTTAGGTTTTTTAATAAAGATATATTAAATATCTACTTTTTTCATGGGAAATCACTCTGATGTAGGTTAAATTATAGAAGCAAAGTTAATACAAACAATAATTATTACTATACCCCAAGAAACTTAATCCACAAAATCTAGTTTTTCTAAGCTTACAAGATCAAGATATGAAATCCATGATTTTCTAAGTCCATGGAAATTTTAAAAAATCAATCAATAATTGATTATCTGAAATCTGACAGTTTGAGAAATACTGCTTAAGGTCCAAGTCAAAAAATGTCTTCTATATTATATATGATTATACATCTAAATATTATATCGTTTTTATTTAAAGAAAAAAAGAGGAAGTTTAATCAAAACACTCAAACGAAATAATTAACCCTGTCATAACCAACTCTCTGATATACCAGGTACAAAATAGGTGTTTTTGTCCAAATTCTCTAAAATCATAACAGGGAGCTTTATATTCCCAATATCAGGTTGAAACTTGGCATGTTATTTTTAGCATAGATTAATCTCCAATCTCTAATCTCAAATTGAGTCCTGGCTTTGAGGGTCACGTCTTGCAAATATACACAGTCTTTTATGGTTTACCTTCATCATTCTGAATACCTCAGGTATAGCATACTCAACATGGTTTTGTAGAACAAATCTTTGGCACCTTCCGTCGCCTTGTGTTGAGGGAAATGTCTCCCTATAAGACACAGAAATGTATCTAAAAATGGAATCTGGTTATGCAGCACTGGAGAACATGTAATCAATGAAGCTATAGTGTTATGAATGAAATGTAGAAAATTAACATCCCTCTTACTAGAATGTTACTGGAAGATTTTGTGTGAATATGAAGACTTGAGTTATCACCCAAAGAGCTCGTTTTCGATGCCAATTATATGTTTTACATAGCGTACGAAAAGATTGAAGATTCTAGTCCACTCGATGTACGTCTCCCATGTGAATGTTGTAATCTTCTATAATGATTGATATGAAAATGAAATTTCCTCCTGAGTCAAGTTTTTCTACAGATTGCATGCTGGTTCTACGGCAGATTTATAACGGTGCCCTTTTCCAAAAATGGATCTTTCACTTCATGTCAATAATTCTTTTTGATTGCTTTCACAGTATCGCACAAATAAGTTTTATTTTTGAGCAATTAACTAGCCAAGGTGGGACTAGTACAGTAATTGTCTGTAAACACAACATGTCTTTTACTAAGAAAAAGTTTCATCAACACAGAGCAACACAAAGGATATTCTTTCTGTTGACATAACCTTCCCGTGTAAAGAAATAATGATTCATCTACACTAAGACACTTACCAGGGTAATATACCTTTCTGCATCGCTTTCTGACCAAAACTATAACAATTTAATTTACTCTCAAATAAACAGGCAGAGAAAGCAAAGTTTAACAAAAAAAAAAAAGAAAAGAAAATCAACAAAAAAAAAAAAAAAAATGGTTTCTCAAAACACGCAATTGAATAGTTTCAGGCAAACGCAGCATTTTTCCATTTTCGTACAGTTACCAAACAAACTTTAAAAACAGGTGATTTTAGATCGCCCATATCTAATTGGTTGATAATTTTCATTTATTATTTTACCTATTTATTTTGTCAGTGAAATGATCTTTTTTCAACAGAAAATGGTGAAAAGTGTTAGTGTTAATTGATAGTGTTAGTGTTAATGCTATAATTATTACAATAATACTTTCTAAGACTGCAAAAACTTTTAACAAAATCATGAAAAATGTCATTTTTCAATCAGTTTTTCATGACTAAAAGGCTGGGCCATATATAATATTGAAAATAACTAGGGATAATAGCTTTTGAATACCTTGATAAAATTTTGGCAGAATAGGGAAATTATTTCTGAAAATCAATTTTAAAATTTCCATTTCAAAATACCTGACTTTTTCACATCTTAAAGTAATCCGTTTTCTTGCAGTTTTCACCTTATCATTTTATGTAAATTTTTGAAGAAATGTAACTGGACCAATAAAGAGATGGATACAAACAAATTTAAAAGTCATGCTGTTGTCTCTCCAGGGACCCAATAAAACTATGCGTGCATTAGATAAATTACTTTTTCATTCTGTTTAAAAGATGTTAAAACAAAAAATTATCTTTCAAATAACCTCTTCAAGATTGTGGGTAACAATGCCTCACCATTTGAATCATCCTCATCATCATAAAAGAACTCGTCTTGGTCTTCTTCTGCAAGTTCTACCAAGTCTTCATAAAACTCAACATCTAAACTAAAGCAACATGACTTAAAAAGCTATTGATTGAAAAATTCATGTCAGAAAAAAAAAATTTCATAATCTCTAATACAGAGTGGAAATTCTATGAGCTCCAATATATTGTATAAATCATATGAGTGGTAGCACAGTGTAGAAATTATACAAATATATATACAAGCTACAAGAGAGTATAAGTTAATGAGCTGAAGTAAAGTATAAGAATTATATGATTTGCTAGAGGCCAAGACTTACTAAAATACAGGCTAATTCAACGTATGGTCAGAGGCCATGACGGGAGGTGGGAATTTCACTTTTGATTTCTAAATAGACTTTTCTACACAAAAAATTAATGAAATCAAATGAAGAAAAACTTAAAAACTTTTGACAAAAATTCTTGATTAAGCTTGATTTATTTAGATGTCTATAAACAGCTGGTATAACAAAACAAATTATGTGCTTATAAGATGCTTTACTTTCAACATATCTTTATTGCTTCAAAGCGATGATCAAATTACACAGTACGAAAGTAGCAGTGTAAGTAAATAATAAAGAATTTTTTAGTCAAAAGAAGCAAACTCTGAAAAATACAACGATATTAAAAACAGTTAAATGGCTGGATACTACACCAATACAACGATACTAAAAACAGTTAAATGGCTGGATACTACACCAATACAACGATACTAAAAACAGTTAAATGGCTGGATACTACATCGATAGTGTGAACTGAATGCCAATAGAATGAAATGAACAAAAAAATTATGCGTTGGAAAACATAAAAGGTCAATAAGATATGTAACACCACAAAGGTACAGTAAGTTACAAGGATTACAAGAGGACTTGTATTTAATTTAATTAAAAAACAATTTAAAATAACATCTTATATAGCATATCTTCCTGCAGGATAAAAAATACTATGAATTCTTTTCTACTTCTTAATCATCCTCCAAAGTCTACATAACCATCATATTAATTTTCAACTAATCCCTATTTATAGAATTTTGAGTCTTCTACTAACCTATATAAATGAAGAGATTCTCTCGTGAATTCTTGCCCAAAATTAATATTTTATCAAAAGAGAATTTTTTTTATTGCTATTAAAATATGAGCAACAGATGGAAACCTTGTGGTCCCGGAAGAAGTCTTAAGTGAAAGCGTTACTTTTTTAAATCATCTGAGCAGTTTCTATGGAAATACTTAAAGAACAGTGACAATCAGGCTAGATTTCTGCGATGGAAAAATGATTGAAGAATGGAACAAAGATCAGAGGCAACACAGGTTGAGTATATATTTCTGATTACAGTCAAGAAGATTTAGGCACACAGCTGAGGCTCCACTCCAAAGAGGGTAGCAAAATTCAATATATGATCAAATGGTAATGTTATAGATATAAATTATCCTCTCAGGCGGAAGAAACTTCTGCACCCAAAATAAAGATACAACTTTCATGGCAGCAGATTTTGTAATGGAAACAATGTAAGAATTCCAAGAAAAGTTATTTGTGAATGTTAGACCTAACAATCGAATCTGCATAGATTCAGTGAGTTCACTACAATGATCATCACAGATTGAATGAAAGCTGTCCTAAAGCTGTTTCTCACCCCATTCAACAACAGTTCAAAGATTCACAGCAAGAAACAAGAGATTATTAGACACGTTCACAGATGATGGTCAAAGTGTCAGCAGTGGACCTACCATAACGAAAACCAAAAAAAAAATTGAGCAAACTTAAGTGAAGAGTAACACACAAGTTAATCAGTAATTCAAAGACCTTACTTAAGATTGAAAGGAGTGGTAATTGGTAATTACAGGGATCAAATCGCTCCCCTGAAATTTTTAATACTGGGGCAAAAGATGCCAACTTCCAATAAGAGGGAAAACAATCTGCCAAAAATCAGAGAGTTTTAAAGAGCACTTTTGTACCACTACAGGAATTTCATCAGGACCAGTAGCTTTAAAAGGATCAAGAGTAGCGATAACATTTTTAACTGATGTTAAGATGAGTCAAGTTAGTGTGAGTCCTAGGTGGAAAACCAGGCAGTATGTGTCTAGAATCATTGAGATTGCAGTTCCTGCTGAACAGCTTGGCAAAAAGTTCAGCCTTATTTATAGCAGAGGTAACGACCTCAGACCCACAAGAGTGGAGGGATGAAAGACTTACCCTTATTTGAAAAAACTCCTATAGATGCACCAGAAGTCTCCAGATATGATAAAGTGACCAGGCGTTCATGAACCTGGTTTTGGTAAGTCAAGTAGATTTAATAAACCTACACTGTTGATTCAGAAGTACCACTTACCCATTTATCCATTAACCCATTTATCATTTTGAGAAGTTCGTAAATACTGATTTGAAAAGAGCAAAAAATTTCCTTATGTTGCCAATAATGAGATCCTTGCAAAGAGAGATCCAAGATGATCAGAAATTGAAACTTGAAATATTTAAATTTAAGGACTATAGTATGTATGTAGTAGCAAAAATTAAAATTTGGTTACAACTATTTCTTCCAGTCATCCCTGGATACAAAGAAAGTGTGCCACCAGTAATTTAAAAGGCAACTGTTTGTTTCATACTTGTTTTCAAGTTTCAAAGGGCTTCAAACTTTCATCATCATCAATATTTTTGGTTTAATCTCCATTTTCTATGGTTATATTGATCTCAAATCTATTCTACCGCTGACCAGTTCATTATTTACATTATTCTTGTTAAGTATATTTCTAATAATCTCAATACAGGTCTTCCTTTTACAAAACCTCCTAGTTTGACATTTTTACATTTACTAGCACAATTAGTGACACCCATTCTTTCAATGAAATCATAGTATTGCAGTCTTTTTCATTGCATTAGTTCCCATAAATAACATACTTCCACTTTATCTTCGAAACAATCATTCAAACTAACTCTGCACATCAATTTGATCATCCTAGCATCATCATTTCTTTCTAATAAATTTAAATTATTTTCCTTAACTGCTCAAGTCTCACTCCCATAAAGCATAACACTTCGTATGCAGGCTTGTTATAGCCTACCTTTTAAAACTACTGACAGCCACTTAGAATAGCTGAGAAAAGTCGTGTTTCCTTTTCTAACAAGTTCATTTCTAAAATTTTTGGTATGTTTCACTCTTTAATCTTCCTTTAAGGTTACCAAATCCTTTATTTACCCAATACTTGCAAAACTGACAATACAAAGAATTACAAATTTCCTAAAAATGCCAAAAGAAAATCTATTTTATCTAACTTTCCCTAGATTGCAACCATGTAACATGAAATAGTTCAAATGCTGGCTTGAATGTCATAGGGAGAAAAAATGCTGAATTACAAGATAGAGTATTGTAGGGTTGTATTGATCTTAGTATCAAAGTAGACTCTAAAATAGATGGTGGCAAATGGTATAATTTAAAATTTGGAAAAGATGTAAAAAAACAAGGTCAGCTCAGACAACGATTCTCTACCCACTAAAGGGTGGTGATTATTTCCATCAGTTGAGATGTTGCAATTTTAATTATGGTAATATTTACAATTAACTTTTAGAAAGCGTAAACAACTTATATGACACTGTGAATGAAAATACTGGAACAAATTTGTTAGCTAGTGATTTTGTTGAAAGAATTCAAAACAATTAAAGATAAGATTAAAATTATATATGTGCACATGTTCACTATTCTATGAAAGCTGATGCACCTTTAAATATTTCTGCACTTGCAAGCAATGACCACAACTATAACTTTGTCAAGTCCAGGTCATATAATTTTAAGACAAATAATTTAGGGAGTGATCATGTTACAGCAGTATAATTTTTTTAAGTGATTTTATTGAGAAAAATGGATATTTAGTTAATAAACATCTTATCTGTCTACGTCAGAGGAATGGCAGTGGAATAAAGGCAAAAATCGATTTAAATAACCCAAAAAATTGCAAAACTCAAATTATTCATCATATAAAAAGATGGTAAGAAGCTATGAAATGTATAGCTGGGATCCTCGTCCTTCAAAATACTAAAATTCAAGGTTAACACAGAAAGCAAACAACAAAGTTTGAAAGGTATAACACTCCAAAAAATTAATTATCTTTGTGGCAAACTTTATTTAAATATAAATATGAAGATTTTGAAAATGATGAAAATGACATTCAAATATATTTTATGAATATTAGGACTTTTGAATATGAAATTTTGGAATCAATTATTGAAATAATACCACAAAATAAAAAGTCACATTTCTTACCAGGAACAGAAATTCGACATGGTTCACTGTTATGGGCTCAGTCGAGGTGGTGTAGAATAAATATCAATGTGTAAAAAAGTTGTTCTTCTTGGTAAAACATTAAAAGATGACAGAAAAAATAAACTTCCTTTATACAAATGGCTTAAACATATGAAGGAAAATATTACAATGTTCAATATATAGAAGAGGAAAAAAATTTTATGAAGGTATATGAAAAAGTTTTTGGTGTTTCTATTATTGAAAGTATGAGATAATTTGAAAATTTGAAAATATTTCTTATGAATCCGATTTCCCCAATCTCAATGTTGATTCGTAACCTTGTTAAGGTGAGAGGTCAATTTAATCAACATTCAACAATGGGAAGAGGGAATTTGTGAAAGTCTAATAATTTAAAGGAAGGATTGCCTGGTTTTAAAAAAAGTTCACTTTTAATTTTTTGGCAGTAAGCTACCTGACTTGTAACTTCATACCATTTTGTGCTGGATCGGGACGGTGAAGAAGTTCACCTATCATCTGAAAGTGCAGGAATGACCTCAGTAAATCAAATACTAAGAGAGTGACAAAAGTTTGTTGTGAACAGGAAACAAAAATAAAACAATTGGCTCCAAATTTTTTTATGCAACTGGATATTACTTGATGTGAAACAAACCATTTTAATTGAAACTTGAAGCTCAAATAAGAAAAACAAAGCACAGACCCTTGCTAACACCAGCTGGAAGAGTAGAGATTCCACCTGGAAGAATCCTATTTTATCAATTATGAAAAAGGAGTAAAAGTATTTCAGACCTTAAAAATGAATATTTTGACAAGTTTGTTTCAGACAATGAAGAGGTCATAGAAAAAAAAATCTAGAAGTGGGATGATTTTATTGTAACAAAAACGGTAATACCAGAAACAATACATTGCTGTTTCAAACAGGCCCTTACAAGAGAAATAGTCTATTTTTCAATCCCATTAAGTTCTTGGCATTTTTCCTGAAAATTATGGCAACCATCAATAGAATTAAGGTGCATAAGGTAGTCTAATACTTTGATTTAATCCTTACAGGCATCTTTATTAGAATAAAATAAGAAATAAACAAATGTTAATTAGAGTAAACCACCAAGATGCAAATTAAAGACTTACAGATCCTTGTCTGAATTGTCTAACTTCTCAGGAGCAAAGTATAAATCGTAAACATAGCCACCAGTATTATTTTGTACATCTTAAAACAAAAATATAGTCTGGTATACAGAAAAGTTGAAAAAAGCAAAATTTCGAAGGAGTGTAAGCCTTCATACCTGAATACAGCTTCATGTAAAAAAAACTTCACAAAACTTGGTGAATGCAAAATGTTTAAAATATAGATTGATATTTAATTTTGGAAATTACCTCATAATGAGCCACAAACAATGATTCCAAACGATTAAAACTAAATAATAATAATCTATCCAATACAATCATGACTAGCAATCAATATAGAAAACAAAATCTATTCATGAAATCTTACCAGCTACTTTTACAACAGTTTCTTATAGACAGTGGCTGCACTAAAAATAGCACTGAAGCACCTATTTATGGTGGTTGAGATAAAGTAAAAACGTTCTTGGAAACAATATGATTGATAAAATAAGGAGCAGTGTATGCTTTCTTGTTCATTATATCACTTAAGAAAAAATTCATTCATTCAGTTTTGAGAAATAGCCATCTCAAGAAAACAAGAATTTTTGCGATTGCTGCCCAATTAAGATCAATGATGTCTTCTACGGTTATTTATCAAAAATTTAAAAAAATAAAAAAAATGAAAGGGATTATTTTCTAAAAAGCGAAAATATGTCTCTTCCTTTTAAGATTAAAACCTGCAGAATCAAATATTTGGAGTCTTTGGAGTGGTTATTAAGAATAAATAATCCACAAAATAATCCAATAAGCCAACATGCAAAAATAATCATAAATAAATGCAAAATAATTCAACACAGCCAAAAAGAAAAAAATAATTAAAATATCACAAATTTATTGACAAATTTTCATGAAAAAAAAGAAAGAAAAAAAGCCTTATTCCAGGGCCTAAAACCTGGGATTGAGAATTTTTAGCAGGATGAATATTTGATATAACAATACTGCAAATGGCCCTAAAGTGAAATTAAAGGATAAAATATTGGGAAACAGATTTCCTTTTAAAAATGGCCATATTTGGGTACTAAAAACGCAATTTTTTTGTCAGTTATAAATAATAAATAAAGAGCAATTTTGAATAAAAACCAGCAAAAAAACTAACTAATTAACAGGTGAGCTAATTAACAGATGAACTAATTAACAGGTGAGCTTATTGGACAAAAAACAGAACATTACCACTGATTGAATTTTTATTTAAGAATATATGTTCTGACAAGCGCAGTGAAATAAAGTTTGAAATTTACAACAATGTCCTTAACCTCTTCTTATGAATCTTTTAGAACCTAAGATTTTATTAATAATCACCACAACCCATTCTTTTGGCCTAAATTTTATGATGACCAAAAACTTAACTAATTATGGTATGAAATAGTAAATCGTAATAGAGTTATACCTAGAATAAATTTTTAGCTAAAAAATTTGGTCCATTAAAAGTGCAATTTTATGCAGATTAAACCATATTTTTATTTTTATCTTTCTATATCTCTTTTGGGCTTGAAAATTGCCACCTGTTTTAGTCAATAGAGGTATTCTAAAAAAAGTACAATTTTCCCAAAGAAACGGGATCTCGGTTTATCAAAAAATTATTGAGGGATAGCACTCTCTGCCAGATCAACCAAAATCTATATTTTGCTGCTTTTCATATGAATTCAGCTTGAAAAGATCCTCCGTATAAACAAAAATGATTTTCAGCAGAAACGATCAATAGTCAGACAAACTCTTACCATATGCAGAATAATTGAGTTTTCAGAACATATCCCTCAGCAAAAATGTAATTGTAGCACAACAGCAAAGTGGGACTATAAAAATGGATATTATCTGTCAGCAAAACATTGCCAATTGACTTCGTACATTTAAAAGGAAAAGACCAGCAGAAAGAAGTATACATATAAGAAAAATTCCTAAACTAAAAAATAAAAAATTAAATTATCTGTTGATGCTAAAAGGAAATATAGTATTTATTTTCTGTGGGAAACCCTCTGGTAATAATAATTTTTACAAAGTTACACCATTACCATTCAAACATAAAGTGATCATGTTGCGTAAAGAAAGACAGAAATTAGCAATCAAAGATCAAGACAGAGTTAGGCACTATAGTGATCTTTTTGCTGCTGAAGCTTGATATCACATAAATTGCTATGAGCGGTATTCAATAAAAAAGGAATGTAAAATGTTGAGAGACTTGTTGATGAAGAATGTTTTAAAACTTTAAAAATATATTTGTGAATGGCTTGAATCTGAAATGGAATTATATACATTGAATGAAATTCAGAAAAAGATGATTGAATTTGCTGGAAATAAGAACTTTTACTTTTGTAAGTGGTTATGTATTCATCTAGAAAAAAAAAATACAGTGCTTTATTAATCTTTGCAGAAACTAATGGTAGACACGATTTTGTTTGTTTCCTGAATTTTGCAAACTATGATTATCACTACAGTTTCTGATATTATTCTTGGTCAAATAAGACCAATACCATACCATTCATTGTGATAAATACCTAAAAATGGACTAAAGTTACTTTATATGGTTCATGAGAAGTTTAAACAAACAGATATTGAAACAATATTAAACGATATTGAAAATATTGAAGCCCCAATTATTACTTTCAAACAATCTGTATGGTTAAAAGCTTCTGACACTATTTACACAAAATTTCTGGACGTTGTGTGTATACTTGTCGGTTTCATATGATCATAAGTTTTATGGTAAGTATTGGAGTTATGATGGGAGGCAGTTGGTTGTCAGAAGTTCCCTAAGTGGTTCAAATTTTGTGACTCACATCATGACAAAGAAAGATGTTGCAAGGGGTCTTTGTGTTCAATTTCTAGCATGAAGAAGTTCTGTGGCCAAGTTAATGAATCCTACCATTCTAGTACAACACAAAGTTGAACAAAACTCAATGACAAGTCATCTATGTAACCCATTCAAAATTTTTCAACTGACCAGTAAATCAGAAGATATGCGATAAGACGCATCTTTATTTGATTTGAGATTAAAAAATCTGATATATAAATCTTCATCAAAAAGTAATATTTGATTTTATGTTAAATTTATTGAAAAATGACTCACAAGTTTAACTAACACTGTATACAATTTTCAGTTTTCTTCAAACTCTAAAGTGAGTTATTATCGATAGAACGTTACGACAAGAAATTGTTTCTTTTAAATAATATTAAGCTTATGTAGTTATGTTAGTTGATTTGTTTTAGTTATCAAGGAAACTAAATAGATAGCCGGAAAATCACTCTTTGCTAAATACATGGAGATGGCTGCAAGTACAACATTGATTCTGGAAGACTATCTCCAACAGAAAGGAGAGCTTCGAAGCTCTCTGTGTACATTTGCAGGCAGCACAATTGAAAACCTGGACATAACAAATCTAACAAATGTGGTTGGAAATTTGTCAACAACATTCGGTTCCCAATAATAATAGATAAAAAAGTAACTCCTAATAACTTTTTAAAATTTAGTCAATATTTAAAGTAACAGATTTCTTGTGGTACAAGCATGAGTAAATGAAAATTTAATAGTCTAAACTGTGAATAAGCTTGTAGAAACCACAGACGAAAAGAATTTAATAACAAAGATGAGCAACTTTTAAATTAAAAGATTTGATATCAAAAAATTTAAGGTCTCATTTAGGCTGTTAGTTTTTTCATAGTTTTTAACTTTATGTTCGTTTTTCTCATTAAAGAGTTTGTTTGCAAATTTTCATTTGGATACAATTTTTCAAAAATTAGCATATTTGGTCATGATATTTACTACCTTATTTTCAATAAAATATGCTATTTTTTTCATATTTTCAATTTCATATTTGTTTTTTACAGCTTTTTAATAGTCTGTATGAGAATTTTCAATTAAGATATATGAATCTTAAAAAAATTTATTTTTTCGTTTTTTAACACTTTTAATATATTACCCCTATCAACTAAAACAGGTTTCCATTTTTTTGTCCAAAATAGGGTAAGGGAGAATAAATTATGTTTCTAATGGTACCAAATATGTTTACCTAGTAATTTATTCTAGATATAGCATATGTATGATTTCATAAAAATTATGAGAAAAAATGTTAGAAAACTTCAAAAACCTTGAGTACTAATATTCAGTTTGTCTCTCATCATATTCACTGAGTTGCAGATTATATCTTCCTCAGCCTTATCCAAAGGTACTTGATCTGTTTGCGATTCAGTCACCATATCAAAGATATCAAACAAGTCGCCAGTATGATCCACCACATCACTATCACAGATAAAATATCATTTAGTATCATTATTCAGTAGTACATGAACAGAGAATTTTGTTTGTATTTTTGGCACATCTGTTAAATATCTAAGCAAAAAAGAAAATATAACAGCTTAGCAAAAAATAAAATCAATATAACATCAATATAATTTTTGCTTTTAAAATTATTGAAAATAACATATTCTACTACAAGCAACTTTTTCAGAAAAATCAAAAATCTTATTTTCTTGACAAATTTGATGTTTCAGGTGCTTAAAAAGTGCTCCAAAAAAAACAAAAAAAAAAAAAAAAAAACAATCTAACACAATCTACAGTATTAGAGAATTGGAAAACAATTTCTTGAGAGATATATTTAAAAATAACTTTTAGGGACTATAAAGGGTGACCAAATGACCTTATGCTTAAAAAACTAAACAGAATCCAAAACAAAATAAAAATCTAAGCAAAAATTTGAAATTTATACTCATAAAACAATTAAGCACTGTTTGTTCTTCCTTTAAGATGCAGTCGTTAAATTTGAGTGAAAGAGGAGTTACATATTAAAAAACAGTCTAATTTCATTAAAAAAATTATTTTTTACTTTTCGTAGTTTTTCTGCATCAGCAGAAAATGTCTTGTTTACATCTATTGCAGACGTAGTTGCAATGGTCATTGTCATGGTTTAAATTTTAAAATAATAGACCTTGAACATGAAAATCTATGGTAGATGATCTCTGTTGTTATATCAATATTTTTAGCAGCAATATTTAATTCACGGAAAAATTAACAGCAGGAGTCTTATTTTTTTTTTTGTTGTAAAATTTGACACTTTTTTCCAAACCTTAGAACTTAGAACTGAAGAGCTTTAAACCTTAAAGACTCAACATCTTCCCTGATTTAAAAAATATTATATGATAAGAATTAACCATTTTAAGTTTTTTTAAACATATCTTTCTTAAAACCGGTTTGGTCCAAGAAATCAATCAAAGAGATTCAAATTACACTTACGATTTTTGTGGAGCTCTCAGACTAGACACAAGTTTATAGCGCGACAAATTTCTCTTTTTCTAAAATAATTATAAGAAAAAATTAAATTAAACATTCATACTGATATCATTTTGAAAAAAAGGAAAAATGCTCAATATTGCTGTTAATTTGAGAATTTATTATAAGTTTTGTGAAAAGTTTAATGATAACAAAAAGAAATACATATTAACTAATTAATCATTTTTATTACTATTATTATTAATTTATTACGTTAATTTACATCAATTTATTATTATTTATTACTTTTCAGCAACCAATAATAGTTGTTGGTGCTAATCTAAAAATATAGACCAGCTCCTAAAAAACTTGCTGCAATGCTACAATGATAAACAATATTCAAAAATATGTAGATATATAAAACATCCCAGCAAATATAAACTTTACAATGTTAATTTTGAATGAAAGAAAAATGAATATGCAACAACAAACTTTAATAAATATGGTTATAGAACAAAAATAGAAATTTCCAACCCCTTGTCAATTAACAATAACTGCATAGAAGCCTCTGAAATAAAAAATGATGAAAATGCTTAAAAAATTCGATCATCTGAACTGCCTGCCAAATCATTAAGCCTTTTAACGCCAAGTACATATATTTACATCCAAATCAGAAAATCCTATCAGCAGAATGGATTACATCAAAATGACCAAGGTTAATCGAGAACCCTAGCTACTGAATAAGTAACATCACAACAACCAACAATGCATATATTTGTATATATAGTGATATTGAAATACACATCAAAAAATGAATAATTACACCATTTGCTGGTTGCTCTAATGTAATTCAATGCTCACCTTGATATGATTCAGAAGAATACCTAAATATCATAGGCATTAATTTTATTGACATAAAATCACTGGTTAACAAGGCCCATTCTTACATTATTAAATTGGTTATTAAAAAAAAAAAAAAAAAAAAAATAGAAGTGCTGTATTTACCAAAAACAAAATAAACGTAAGGAAAGTCTTTATCAATGAAAAACATGAACTGAAGACCCTGGACTGTGTCCAGCATCATTCGTCTAGTTGTACTTTTGAATAAAATATAAATATAAATGTAAAAATATGTCATAATCTTGCTACTTATTCATTTAATGACATAAAAAATATTTAAGATGATCTATTTATTATTTTCTAACACTTTCTGAAACAAATAATTTTTTACATTTTATTGTTTGGATATATATTTACGTTCTTGGTCACTACGCTAAAAAGTCTGCGATGCTCTTATTCCACAAACATGACATATGTGCCCAAAGAAACAATATTTTAAAAATTGGAGACAGCATATTATTACACTAAATCGCAAATAAAAAAAGAAAACCAATTTTTTTATAAATTAAACAATATTAGATCATAAATAAACATGAAGGTTTTCTAAAATATTTGTTAGATGGAGAAGAAACAACCTGAGGTTTGACAAAATTATTGAAAATGAATCATGGGAGAGCAAAATTAGGAAAATTCTTAAAACTCTGCTCTTGGTATCAAAAAAGACATCGTCAACAAACATGCTCACTGAAATGGGAAGTTTTTAATAAAATGGGCCAAAAAACTTTTGTATTTTAAAGATAAAAACCTTATTTTGCAATTTTTTTGTGTGAATCGCTTATGGGAAGAAGGAATCTACTTAAATGAAGATTTTTTGGACGTTACATTTAGAAAAAGAAAATAACTCCTTTAATAAGCAAAAACTCTGCATAGCAAATTTCAAATGGCTAAGGTAATTTATAACATGCTAGTTAAAATGATGGATAAACTGATTTTACATTTTATAATTTTTAAAAGAATCTTGCTACAAATTTTTAAACTATTTTAAAATGAATTTTTTAATCACGGATCATTGATAATGAAATAGACCCTGATTTAAACGATTTTAATGAGATAACTTTAATAAAATTATGATCTAGCGTATCTTTACGAAAATGAAATTTAACTTTGCACAAGAAAATGATAACAAGGGCAACCTGTCTATAAATCCATGTTAATACAAGGAGTTTGAAAAAAAATTTTGAAGATCTTAAATTCTTAAATTGATATCTGTGATAATTGCTTTGCAATCATTTGCCTAACTGAAACGTGAAATATTAAATCAAACTCCAATTTTCATATTCTAAATTTTAAGGCTATTCATTTTTGAGAAATAATCAAAAAATAGAGGAGGCAGTTGATTATTTATCTCAGAAATAACATAATATATAAATTATGCAATGATCTCTCTTCTAGTAATATGCATAAAGAATTATTGGAGACCAATTTTATAGAATTTTCCGTAAAATTTCGTTTCGGAAAAGTGCAGTAGTTCCTTAGATTTAGAACTTTTTTGGCGGTTCAAACAGATGCAAAACATTGGGGAAAAAATGACTGCCAAAAAATCGCAATTGCCTTCAATATTTCTTTCGTTTGTCAGATGTTTATCGCTTTTTGCTTTTTATAATTATATATATATATCTGGAACAATTGCACAGCTCAATAACACAAATTTAAATGTTTTTTATTTATTTTTTAAAGATGGCGTATGGTGTGTGAATGTGGGTAGGATGATTTTTTTTTTATTATTTTTTTTTGAAGAGACAAAGGTATAAGCTAAAAAAAATGAGCCTTCACTGAACCTCTACACTCTAATATAACAGAAGTTATGACCAAACAATTTTTTTTTGCTTAAAAATGGCTGGTCTATATTAAAATTTTGTCTAGGGTTAAACTAAAAAAAACTTTGCCACTGATAAAACTAAAAAAATATGTTTTTAACATGATAAAAAATTACAATTTTAACTTGAATGAAATTTATGGTTATATTGAATGCCAAATACAATAGTTTTCTTAGTACTTTTACTCTAATATACAACAAAAACTTTCCAGTAAAAGATATCTTGGCAAAAACAAAAAGTTTGAAGATCTCCCTGGTTTAGTAAAGAAATGAAAAAACCATCCAAAATAAAACAGAAGTCATTTATAAAATATCTAATAATAAGTAAATCAATATACAGTGAAGAAATCTATATAAAGAGTACAAGAATCATTCTGAAAGACTAAAAAAAAAAAAAAAAAAAAAAAATTTTAAATATTTACTATTTTTTTTTACTAAAAAAGCATAAAATTAATTCCAAAAATAAATGGAATATTATGGCAGAAATAACTGGTAAAACAGAAACTAAACCTCTCTCACCAAAGTGTCTTGAAATTAGTAATAACTTAATAATGGGGAATTGTATTATATCACATGAATTTGATAAATATTTCATATTTGACCCAGCGCTGGCAAAAAAACAACTTAATACTGAATATAAATTTTCATTTCAAAAATATTTGTGTTTGTCAACTCGGACATAATTAAGAGATTAAAACGCATCATGTCATGAGTTATAAAATTTAATTGAGCGACGTTTCAGCAGTCATGCTGCTCCTATCATCAGCCTGATGATAGGAACAGCATGACTATTGAAACGTCGCTCAATAAAATTTTATAACTCATGACATGCGTTTTATCACTAATTATAAACTTTCATGTCTGAAACAAATAATGAAATGGAATTTAAAGACTAAAC
>JAUZNK010018282.1:0-21486 GCA_035046665.1 Euphysa ruthae
TTTTTAGAGAAACCGTATGCTGCGAGTTTTGCTAACAGAAGATTATGTGGAATGCAGTCATATGCCTTTGACAAGTTCATTGAAATGGTCCCTATAATACCTTTTTTATCCAGGCAATTTTGCCACTTAATAATAAGGCGAAACAATGAGTTTTGTGTGAAGAAACCTTTGCAAAATCCACAAAGAAGAGGAGAGAATTGTATGGTATACTAGAAAAATCTAAATTTTCATAAAACTTTTCGCCTTTGCACAAAAATACGCCCTAAATTTAGTTAATCTTAGACATTCAAAAGCACAAATTTGAGCCAAATGTTTTCGAACTTCCAAAATTTTCGGAGCTTAATCCTTACAAGAATGGTAAGTACTATCAAAAAATTTTAACATGACAAAAAAATTTCCGTCTTTGGTTAAATTTTGGTAAATTTAGATATTCAAGAGCATAAATTTGAGTTAAATGCTAATGAACTTCTCAAAGTTTTTGGAGAATAATCTACTAGGATGATAATTATTAAGGGTCTAGTATAGCAGAAAAATTTAATCCTTGACCAAAATTATACCCCAAATTTGGGTAAATTTAGGCATTCAAAAGCATAAATTTGAGTGAAATAGCATAGAACTTTGCATATTTTTTGGGGTTTAACCATTACTAGATTAACATTTCTAATAATTTGTCTCTCTTGACCAAAAATACACCCCCAAATTGGGTAAATTTAGACATTCAGAAATGATAATTTGAGTAAAATTCTGTTGAAATTTCATATGTTTTGGGCGTAGATATTTACTAGAACGGAAAGTACTAAGGTTATAGTATACTTCAAAAAACCTGACATCAAGAAATTATGGCGCCTTAGAGTAAAAATACGCATCAAAATTGGCTCAATTTAGACATTGAAAACTCAAAATTTCAATCAAATGCTTTGGAACATTCCATATGTAGTGGGTGTAGATCTTCACTAGAACGTCAATATTTCAATGAAATGTTTACCAACTTTCTGTAAAGTTGGTTATATTTAAACACAGAAAAGCACAAACTTGAGTATAATACCTTTAAACCTCTCAAACTATTTTGAGATCTTTACTAGAATGGTAATTACTAAGGGTCTAGGGTACCAGAATAATCACGCTTGACCCAAAATACGCCCGAAAATTGGCTCAAGTTAGACATAAAAAGCTCAATATTTAAGTCAAACACTTTCAAACTTCACATATTTTTTGGATGTAGGTCTTTACTTGAATGGTAAGTACTATATTCAAATTATACAAGAAAAATCTAGTATGTCAAAAATTGATGACGCCCTTAGCCAAAAATACACCTATAAATTGGGTAAATTTTGACACATAAAAGTACAACTTTGAGTGAAACACTTACTTCTATATAAAAATACCATTTCCAACGGTACTAAATATCAAAAATCTTTTGAATAATATTGCGACTGTATTGATATTATTTACATTTTTTATTTGGTTCAGGCCCTTACAAGCAAATACAGTATTAAAAGTTTTACAAAAATCTGGAACATTTTTTTGTCTTTTAGAATATTCTTGACCAACTGGAATCATTAAAACGATTATTAACCACTTTAACTTCCTTGGTTCAACTTCAAGTGACAATTTGATATTTTGTCTAGAGTATCTAGATATGGTTGCTATTTTTTTTTGCATTTTTTGGCAACAGAACTCGACTCAAATTGGAAAATTCACCTAGAAATATTCAAAGAAATTTTGTTGTGCTTATGACCATTATAAATACTTCTTTTGGGGAACAATCTACACATTGACATGTTTCGCCTACCTACATCCCACCCTGAGTTACACGAAACATTCTTGAATGTCCTACATGCAGTATGTCGATCTAAAATCTCTTAAAAGTTTAACAGCGTATCAATAGACATGGTGTTAGAGCAACAATTGGATCGGGATACGAAGACAAAAGTTGGTTAATGGTATTCTTACAACATTATGCAGCAAAAAAAATGGCCCATAACTTCTTACCTACGGGCAGTTGTGAACAACAATTTCAAAGTGCTTTGTGGTGCATCTGAATAAAGCTGTGAGAAAGAACTATCACGTAAAGCAACAATCGATAGTGAAAAAAAACGTTGAACTACTTGTTGAGGCTATTGAGAAATTTGAGAACCCGTTCACCTTCAATGAAAATCTTCCTACTCTACTTAATATTCTTAATACAGGGTCTGTTGTAAAAGATGACATCAAGATTGATATTGTGAATGCAAAGAAGTGTGGGAGAGAATCTGCTATTTCATATATCAATGAGCAATTGGCTGATAGGTCAGCATCATTTTGGGAACCAATTCCGAAAATGAAACTACCTACCATTGCATTTATGAAAAAACTAATAAAAATAAACCAAAAAATGAAAAGATAACCGTAATGAAATGACAGCAAAATCTGTTTTCAAGACTTTTAACAGTAATTGCTACTAGAGCTTTCAACATCTTAAATAAATCAATGAGTTTTAATCGATCATCTGCTACCATCATTGATTTCATGGTTCTTGCGCAATCAAACAATCAACAGAAAGCTGCTACCTTTTTAGAACTAGTTAAAAACTTCAAAAGTTTAGTTTTCAAAGCATTTAAAAAGAGTAACAATGTCTGTTTAGTTCATGATAGATATGACTTAGTTCCTTTAATTAATTATTCGGAAAGAAAAAGAAGTCAAAGATTAGATGCTTCAGAGATTTAGATAAAAATTCGAGATCAAAAACTACCCAGGAATCGTTCCGATTACTTTGGAAACACAAAAAACAAAACAAATTTGATTAAATTCACATTTCCAAAATGATGTAGAGAACTTAAAAATGATTTAAACCTCTACCCAACCGTATTTATTGTAAACACTGATGGTTCCATAGTTAAGATCACTTCTGATTCTTCTGTAAAACTTCCATTAATAATTGATCACAAAAAAGTTGATAGTAAAATTTTTGCTTTATCCAAATTCATTTTGTCAGACCATGAAATTAACGAGATTAAAACAGCGTTGCCTGATACCGATATTTTCTGTATTGATTGCATTCAATTTGCTACTGCCTTATCACTTCTGACAAAAAAAAAATGTTTTAAAACTGGTGTTGGAGCTAAGAAGAGATACGTTGGAATTCACAATAAAGCTGTAGTCTTAGGATCTACAATGTTGAAATTTCTTCCTGCTTTCCATCGCATTACTGATTGATATTCCGTGAGCAGTTTTTCAGGAATTAAGAAAAAAATCGTATTAGCTGTCTTTAAGAACAACCTTGATGAACATATAGATCTGAGAGGATTTGGTGACTCGCCAACATTAAACATAAACAATGAATGCGTGGAAAGAGCTATACGATTCATATGCCTACTTTATAACAACAAATCTGAAGATGCTGATGTCAATGCCCTGCGGTATAAATTGTTTGTTATAAAAGAGAAATCAGATGAAAAACTTCCTCCAACATTGGATGCGTTAGCACTCCATTTAAGACGAGCTGCATACTAATGCTACATCTGGGAATCAGCATGTGAACCTCTTCATAATATTACAATTCCTATGATCAAATAGAGGGAGTGATTAGTCTGTTTGGAGGTGTCCCTGACAGAATTTTAGAACTCATTTCCTGTAGATTCCGAAAAGAATGTAACACAAGCTCATGTAAGTATAGAAAGTTAAACCTTTTGTGTACTAACGGATGTGCTTGTGAAAACGGACATTTAAGTGAAAACATTGAGAAAACAGAAAATTACGATGAAGATAGTGACCTTGAAGAAAATTTTTAGATAAATAAACCAGTTATATGTATGTATCAAATTACATTTTCATTTTCATACACAATATATATATATTGTGTAACCTCGATATTTTGGATATTAGACAAGGATTTTTATAATTTCCTTATTTTTGTGTAAAAACAGCTAAAATACCACAAAAAACACCTGTGGGGGAGAGTAAAGACTAAATTTAGAATATTTTTGAGTTCTATAATGTAAATTGTACTTTATTTTACTGTGAAATCAGGTTAAGAAATTTATACGATTACGGCTTACTGTTTTAATCCAACATATGATTCAAAGCAATTTAAAAAAACTGGGTTTTTATCTATTTAGTCTTACCTAAACCGCAATCATGGCCACTCTTTGTTTGGAGATAGAACAAAATTTTTTACTTCATGCATTTCTTTAAAATATTTTGTCCTAACTCCATTTTAAGTGAAAAAGCAGTTTTATAATTGAACTGCGCTTCTTTTACCAACAATAATTTGCAAACTCTTCTCTGAGAAAATATCGTTCATATAAATTTACAAACTCTTCTCTGAGAAAATATTACTCATATAAATCTATACCATAATTAACTGCCTAAGTACTAAATGTTCATCAACATTGCAGTATAAGTTGTGCATCATTCAATTTTACCTAACCGTCTCCTAAACCGAGTTCTTGTTTAGATTGTTTTGCTAATAAATGCCGGGTATATTTAGCGCATAGTAACATAACTTTGTGATGTGAACTGACTAAAACCAAACTAAAACCAATCAAACGAAAGATTTCAATTCACTTGTGGGGTACTTCCTAGAGTGTTCAATAGTGATTTACTCGAGATGACAGTTAAGTGAACATTGAATGAGACACTTCCGATAAAATATATTGAAAACACTTTTAGTTAAGAGTTAAAGACTTTATGGTGACACTATAGGAAGTTTTGCAATTAAAAAAAAAAAAAAGCCAAACAATAATAAAATACAATGGCCCTGAGGCTCCACAGTTCCAGAGAATATTTGACTGCCCCTGAACTGTCACTGTTATCTAACCATACAGAACAGATAAAAACTTAATTATATAAACGATAAAGCTGTAATAAAAAAAACAAATTAGATATCCCACACTTTCTCATAAAATCAAAACTTGAACGCGCACATTGGAATCAAGAAAATTGGCCGCATGTTTAAAATACATACAGATTTGTATTTTTTAGATATAATTGATCAACGAAATATAATGTAATATTTTCCATATTAGGAAAGTAAACCTATTCTAATTTAATATATAACTATCATAAACAACAATTATGATTAGGGGCCAATCAAAAAATATATACGCTCTAAATTCATTAAACCTACCGCCCCCACCCCACTGAACGCTTGAAGTGCCTTCAAGTGTACATACTTTTCAAATCATACCACCACCTTACCCCAACCCCACTCACTTGTTCAAAAATTTTAATCAAACCGTATTTTCGCAAAATTTCTATATACCGCATATCTTTTTACATCGAAAGAAAAACAATAAACTCGATTTTTTTGACACTTCAACGCCAAACAAATTTTCTCCGGAACTGTGACACTTCAGGGCCATCATAAAAATAAAGAAAATAAGAGCTTGTAGAGTTTAAATTGTAGATTTGTAAAAAGCTATGTATATTTTTAACATGTAACTATACATACTTTCGATATCTTTCTTTTTGGCTACTGATATACCCATGTAAGTGTGTATGATTCTGGTAAGTGGTATTTCAATTTCATTCTTCACCTGCTTTCCTCGCATTAGGCGATTACCTATGAGGCTTGCCTGTTTGAAATTTGCAGTAAACGAATCTTTGTAATAAATATGGTTGGTTTGATCAGATCGATAAACTAAACATTTTACCGAAAAATAAGGCACAGCTTCGTAATTCATGTAACTAGCAATATGCCCAAATACCTTGACTTGTGCAGGAATCATCTGAATGATGAAAAACGGGTTGTGACAGTTTACATTCTTTAGGGCACGTAGCAAACCAAGTGGAGAAAACACTTCAGGAAGATTTAGAGCTCGGTCAGTTTGACTATGAATATTATCTACTTCCTGGATGCTGGAATGTCCTGGTTTACAAGTCACAAGAATCAAACCAGAGAATTAAATGATCAATTGTATGATATTTGTCAAAATTCTTTCCAACATACATGTTAATGCACTTGCAATTACGTAATTAAATAACAACATTCCTTGATTTAGATTTTCGATCGCAATTTCTTTCTTTTTTTTGTGCCATTTTGTGAAGGTGTATTTTATAAGCCTCTTTTTTTCATTGCCAGGGTTAACTAAATGTCACAACTCAAGTATCACACAGTTCTTATTAAGTTTTCAATATTGAACTAGTGGTTGAAGATGTGTGTTTTTTTTTACTGGTAGAACAATTTTATTCTCACAATAAGTTATGTACAACTCAAATAATGTATTCATGTTCAACATACCTTCAAAATATTCCTTGTTAGTAGTTGTTCTACAGTAATATGACTCTACTCTGTTAAATGATCCAATATGATTCCTTACAGATTGTTTTGATGAAATATCCAATACTCTCTTGGTATATTTACCCCATTTTGACACTGGAAAATCAGTATGAACTACTTTATATGAGCCGAGTTAAAATCTAACAGAAGTACAATTTAACTATTTAGACATTAGCTATGACTTCAACCATGGTACTAGCATATAAATAGTGTTATATAAATAGTGTTATATAAATAGTGTTATATAAATAATTAAATAATATTATAAACTAAATAATTTTATAATATTATAAAATTAAATGTTATATTATAGCACTATCAGTACCATGGTTTAAATTATATAATATCATGCACTTATGATATAAAGTGCATAAAGGGCGAAAGACTTAAACATTTGTATTAGTAATATTTATAATATATGTCCATCAAAGCTTAGATAAATTCAATAAAAGCAATATGAAGCACGTAAGAAACCTATCATTGACAGATAAAATAAATTTGCCTACTAGATTAGCAGGAACAACAAAATCCATAGGGTCAAAATGTGTTGCGACAGCCATCTTTATTTTTAGTATTAACGCATTTCGTTGGATAATGGTGATGAAGCAAAAAAATTTTATTGTCGATGTAAGTATGGGAGATGGCACAATACAAAAAGATAGATAAAATTTAATTAACGGAGATAATAATTTCGTTCGTTGAAAATGGAGATAAGAAAATAAAACAAATTTTTCAAAAATTACAATCACTTTATTTTCACGAAAAATGGAGATAGCACAAAATAATTATCACCCGACGAATAGTCAGTAAAAAATATTTCATTTACTTATTATAAGCAACGTACATCGCATCCTGCAAAGGATGCTTTCTAAAACAAAATCTCAATTGAGGAACTCTCACTTTTGTACATAGAATTATCGGGGATCTGCGGGCGGAATGGAGACAGAAAGTGCAAAACGCGAGTTTTCAAGATCTGCTGATAAACATAAATTGCGATATGTAAATTTCTTAGGAGACGGAGACAGTAAAAGTTTCAGTAATGTCAAACACACTTATCCTGGTATTGAAGTTGAAAAATTAGAGAGTTTGGGGCATTATCAAAAACTTGTTGGAACAAGATTGCGAAACTTGAAAAAGAACGAAAAAGGTCTCGGTGGACGTGGTAGTTTTACAGACGCAGTAATTGATTGTCTGCAAAACTTTTTTGGTGTTGCCATAAAACAAAATGCTGAAAACATAGCAGGTATGAAAGCAGGTGTGTTAGCAACTTTGTTTCATGTAGTTTCATTAAAAACCAATAGCTTGAATTTTTCAAACTATCCCACTTGCAGTGATAGTTGATGTAAGTTCAACATCGATAAAGCAAATAACACGAACACCTGCAAACCGAGACCAGGTCTTCCAATAGACCTTGATTTTAGAGTTAGAATCATTTTTGAGGAGCTGAGCTTCATGTTTACACAGGAAAACGCAGAATGCGAACGAGTCGTTCAACGGTGACATTTGGAACGGCCTACCAAAGAACACGTATGCTTTGCTTGGTACCTTGAAGCTTCTAAAATATTGGGTGTTATTTTTTGCTGCTTTTTCGTGGTTTTTTATGGTTACCGTAGAGGGGGCTCCCCCCTTAAGCTCCATTTACGGACAGATGTCAAATATTTTTTGTACAACTTAATGGAACATGCTCCTTAAGGTTTTAGCTTTCCAAAAATATATGATAGTAGTCAATAAAAACATAGTTAATAGTATTCTATTAACTATGATAAAAATAATAATATATTTACTTATATGTCAAATTACATATAACATGACTTTAGCAAAATTGAAAAAACCATCAGATAGAGTGTACTTAAGCTCCATTTGCGGACAAATTTCCGACTTTTTTTTTTTAAACTCAACGATTCATGAACTTGAAGGTATTAGCTTTTAAAAAACGTATAGAAATCACATTCGCCAAGTGCGTTGAACAATAATGCAATTTAGAGGTTCTTCTCTCTAACTATGTGTCAAAAGGATTTTCTTAAATGGTTCTGGAAATTCGTGAAAACTTGTTTTCTTTCCGAATTTGATAATGACATACATTGTGTTCTTCTATGTCTATATGGTAGCTGTTTTGTTTAACTAAAAATAGTCAAATAATAAGCACAATTAAGTTAAAGTTTCTTTTTTAAAAAAAGCTACAATGTTATCAGTAAGAAAAAAAGATAACTAATGCTCTGGGTTGCTTTGGAGAGAATTTTAACTTAATGCTTATTCTGTGTTCCTCGTGAAACTTTCATTCATGATAAATTATTATAGTTATGCGTGTTTACCATGTTGGTTCACAAACGAATCATATTAAAGTGCGTAAACCTTTGCTTAAAATATGGCAGCAGAGTGCGAATATTATAAACTCCTTTCAAACCAAAATAAAACTAAATTTAAAACTAAGATCTCAAAAACTGAAAATTCTGTATTCCGAGTTAATTTCTTAACTGCTTTCGTTGTAAAGAATTTCATAATGAAATGAATTCGTGATTTGAGATGCCATCGAACGCATGAATTATTACGCAACTTTAGCTTAATTTGTTTTTTAACTGAAGTATTTATCAAATTACACGAATTTGATTGAATTAAATTTTGCGGGAGAGAGCAAGAGCTGTGAAAATTTCTGAGGAGTTGTTGTTGATCTTGGTATAGTCTCAAAGTTTGCTTTTTTCATTATTAATAGCTTTTTTTTTTTTATTATGTATAATTATTAATAATAATAAAACATTTCTGTTGGTCTTTTGGCCATATGGATAAGGGATCTGACCACGAATCAGGGAATTCCAGGTTCGAGTCGTCCTGGCAAGGTCGATTTTTTTACGAGATAAGTATGGTTTTAAAAAACAATTTCGAAGATTTACCTTAAAATAATAAAAAAATTGTGTTTTTAGATATTTTAGCCATTATTAGTATTTAGCTATGTAATAATAACTGTATACGAGATAGCCTGTCCTTTCTGTTAACATTGCTGTCAACAGAAAGAAGTCATTCTGTATCTTTATCATGGCAATTTAATGCCTTTGGTATTTCGATAAAACGATTTCTTACAGTTTTCAGATCGATTACTGAAATTAAAAATACAACAAAAGACCGTCCGTATTAAAATAAAACATGGAACTTATTTAGTTAGGAAATAAATGCTTGGTGATATTTGGTGGTCTGTTAATGATAATTTCCGAATTGCAAATTATACTAGAAGAAAAAAACATAAAGGAACACAGAATAGTTTAAAATTGGTTTCCTAATTGGTTTAAACATAACACAAATGTAAAAATAAAAGAATACATCAATCCGAAATTTTTAAATAGCTCAATGAATGGTGCTGCAGTATCAATTTGATCAAATCATTCTCGTTAAAAATCTATTCCCCAAAATTAACAAAACCTATACATACTTATCCCTTAAGTTTTTTCCATAAATCTAAAACAGAAATATTGAGTGTATTCTTTTCTTTTTTGAGATAGTTTTGATAAAAAATAAATAAAATTTTTTAACTTTTTGTAAAGTTAGTTTCATCTAAAATTATTGCCGTTGCAGTTATTAGTAACTAGTTATTTCGTTTACGAGAAAATTTACAAGAAAAGTTGATTTATCGTCAAAAAATATTTGACCAAGTTGACAATTGTCAGAAATAATAAATCTGATTAATAATTTAGTAAAATTTGTGCGCATTGTTGCATGTGAGTTGTGCTTTCGCTTTCGTTTAAAGTTGGTACTGAGGCTGACTTATTTTCCTGGATTTTTTGTAAGCGTTTAGGTGGTCAGATTGATTGCCCCTTGACAAGTCAGAATTTTTTAACAGCTGTATAACGCTACTGTGCAATGATTCATTTGTAGTCTTTATATAGTCCAAATAAAATAACTCTCTTGTTGTCAGTAATTTTAACAGCTTTTTGTCTGCTTTATTGCTTGTCCTATAATATAAAGAAACTATCGTTATTATAATGTATAATCAAAATTGTTATTTCCATAGTTTTTAAAAGTTATTGCATTCAATTTTTTAATATTTATGCCGAAGATAAGAAAATATAATTTTTAGAGAATGAAGAAATTACGTATAAGAGTATAATCAAAGGCATCATTACATCTGAGTTCTCTACCATAATTTTATTACGTTTGAAATTTTAACTTGGGTTTTAGACACATTCGTCGTAAGCTATTATTATATTTAAAAGGTAATGTATTTTTAATGCCTTCCCAAGTTCACATTAAAGTGCTTTTTTGATTTATTTCGTAACCACTGATATGGTATCCAGAGACGTGTCTTTAACTATTGAACACCGCCAATATTCATACCTACTTTTTTAGATCCATATTCATTTTAAACCGGAGTGGCAGTTTCTTTTCAGCGCTTTTGTGTATCAAGAGGTCAGAAAGGAATTTAGGTTCAAGTTTGGTTTAAAGATTCTTTTAAACTGTTTTCTGAAATATTTTTCGTAGTTTTGGAAATAATTTTGGGATCCTGGCAGACATATAGGTAGTATGGTTACTGGTTACTTCTGAAAGTGGTTTATGTCGTAGTCGTTTCATATCATTTTTTTTTTTTTTTTTTTTTTGTATACCTTCTCAGAAAAAAACATATTTAATATATTTATCTATGATTTTGCCTGCTATATTCTATCTAAAATTGGCTAAAATATATATTTATTAACTATAAATATTGTGTGCAATTTTAATCTTAATGTAATAATAGGTGAAGAAACTGGTATCTAAAAGCCAAATAAACGATAATATCGAGAAAAACGTGCATTTTAACTTGGTGAGGAGTTTTAAACCGATACGAGTTATGCCAAAAACTTTGCATGCATTTGGTCTAATAAACTCAGGTAAATCTTTTTTTAACAAGGAAATTATTTTTTAAATCACTATTTGCAGTATCTAGTTTGTTCCATTATTTACATAATATAGAATAAAGGAGCAAAAAACGCTATTATTCGAACTGTAACTGCTCTAAAAAGATCATAAATATTTGAAAAACGGGAACGTTTAGGAAGAGAACATATTGTTTTAGAAAGCAGGGGTGCTTACTATGTTTTAAATCAACAATTATGAAAGTAAATGAGTCTATTTTTTGTGAAACGCTATAGGGTTAACTTGATTTTAAAAATTATTTAAACAATATTAGAGGATTTGGCTTAAAAAAGTATACCTATCTCTTTTAACCAGCAACACGACATGTTGTCCGATAAATATTATCAAACCTAGAGAAGCCACTGCAATACCAATAACAATACTAAACCACATGACAATAAAACAGTATTGATACAGTATATGTTGGGAAAGTTCACATACAAACTTGTGTTTGTTTGCTATAGTGTGTTTAATATCTTTTGCTGACTCATACATTTCACAGTACCCGAACGGTGGCAGCAACTCGTTCCCTAAAATCACAGCTATCTTAAATTTCTCGAATAAATATATAAGGGTGCCGAGTAACTAAAATTTACCAAATAGATCATTGGATCCGTTTCGTATCTAGTAAATAAACACATATTAGAAAAGGCCCACTGTAAATATCCGCATAATTATGTTCTTATCTACTTGTTCAGCGTAATTAATTCACACAACTCAGCCAGTATTTAAAAATAAGCTTTTTATGTGCCAAGATGTAAGTTCGTTATTTTAGGTAATGTTAATTAAAGAAAAAAATCATAGAGAAATATTTAAGAAAAAGATAAATTGATTTTCTTGAATTTTAAAGGAACCCCAACTGCTTTTCCATGTTTGTCTCAGACTTTTTTTGAAAGATTTTTGGTCTACTCGATTTAACATCATTAATTTTCGAGTTAACCCATAAAGAAAAAAGTATAAATATGTGATAAGTACTTGGTTTTTTAAGGTCTTGTTTAACCATATAATCATATAAAATCGCGTTTTTCAGTTCAATACAAAATTAAGAACAAATATGCGATAAGTACCTGGTTTTGGATGATCTCGTTTACCCATATAATCATATGCAATCGAGTTTTCCAGTTTAGTCCAAGCAATCCACTTGCTACCGTAATCATAAAAGAGACTATTCAGCAGATTGTCAATAGAATAAAACACGACTATATGCAGTAGAATATAGAAAACTTTAGTTAGAAGTTGAAGAATCTGCCTGATCATGTGAGTTCTTACAGGTTGTCGGCCAAAGTAATGCTGTGAAATTTTCCTGGCTCCTTCACCTCCTTTTACTGACCTTTTTAAACTCAAATTATCGCTGTTAATTGATAGAAACAATGTGTATGGAATGTAGTACATAACTGAAAAAGTAGCAATGAGAAACGGCAGCCATTGATACTAAAAATAAAAAAAATAATTCTATTCTTTAAGTAACCAGTCTTAAATTTGTAATTCTTTTTTTTTTTTTTTTTTTTTTTATCTCAATCAATTTTAGTAATAAAAAAATTCATTACCTAGGTAAACTTACCTGAAGAAAGAAGATTTTATCCATTGGTATACATTTTTCATTTACATTCCCAAAACTTTTAACACGATTACACAGTTCTCCAGTCTCTAACATGCCATCGTTATTGATATCCTTTGGTATTCCAAAATATGCCAGGTCATCAACCCGATGAACGAGTTGTTTATATACATAAACACCTTGTATCCAACACGCAGACGAAACAAAGTCAGCATCAACTGCGTTAACACCTACATAAAATTGAATTGCAAGGTTAAAGCAAAACTATTGTATTAATACGTACGCCTTTGTCAACTGGTTCTCTTGAATTAAAATTTTTTAAATGCACTTGCATATGGGTGAAAGAGCTCCACAACAAGATTTTTCCACAGGTGGTCATGTAGGTCATTTAATAATAAAATAAATGACAAGAGATTTAAGATCCTAACCGAAAATTTTCAGCAGATGCATAGAAAGTAGAACCAAGTTGCCAGTGTTTTTCTAAAATATATTTCAGCAAACATCTTTTACAACGAACGTTTAAGAACGTCATTTCTAGGATAAATAAAATTCAAACCGCATAATGAAATTTCTTTGAGATTCTAAAGCATTAGGAAAAATGGCCTAGGTAATGATAAAACTTTGAAAATTAAATTAAATGGTTCAACAATCAAGCAATAGTTTTTTTTTAATATCTTCATTTTAAAAAAGTGTAAACACAAGAAGTCATATTCATTATTGAATATACACATTATAAACCATTTAATTATTGGTTCATTCATTAACCTGACATCTTACAAACAGATCTTTCTCAAAGCTGTATCATTAGGTTAGCAATATATGACACTCTGCAGAAATATACAGCGAATTTTTAAGTATGACGTAATGATATTATGTTAGACTGAGTGAGGGCTATTAGGGCTATATCGATCGTTTTAACCTATTACACATTTCGTACCCTAAACCTATGTAACTGGATGTAGGGAAATAGTAAAACCGTGCTCTAAAAACCCTAACCCTATTAACTTATTAACACTAACATAAATACCATTACACCATACAAAAATTCGTCGTGTACTTCTGTAGAATGTTAGTTATTGTTACCGTATCATTATGTCAATAATTTTGTTTCCTTCCAACATGGCATACTGTATCCTGTTTTTCTTTCGTTTAAATTTAAAAAATATCACCTAAGGACAAAGTGACAGGGTTAGAAAAATCTTCGTTTGAAAAAAAATCTCCTTGCTTTCAACGTCACTATCAGCCCAATATCATTATATTTTAACCGAAACCGACCTACCTGGCACTACACAAGTGATTTTATCTTCGAACCAACTAATTCCCATAATGATCGTGCAGACCAACATCAACTTGACCATAAAAACCCGACTGTACTGATCTGTGAGGTTATCATGTCTCGCTTTTAGCGTGATTGACAGTAAAGTTTTTATATCAGTTGCTATCATAGACATGTTGTTTATTTCCTTCCATGAAAATGATTTCAAATTGCTTTTTATTCTATAAAAATCATAATATTTGTTATGGTTTATGACAATTAATGACAAACATGCGTTTATCATAAAAATAACTACAGAAATTCCTATCATAAATAATAACTATTTACAAATAAAGAATTGATTACTAAACATTAAATCATAAATCATAAACCGCTTGTAGTGTTTAAAAGTTTTTATAAAAGTTCTAAACAAAAATATATTGATAGAAAAAACCTCAAACAATAAACTTGCAACTTTGTTACCTATTTAACAAAAAAGTATAAAAGTAAATATGTTAATCGTTGTAATAATAATTTCTCTGACTATTTCATGACAAACGTTTGAGAAATTAATTTAATTTTTTATAAGCAATGTTTATATCATGTTGAAACCTGCCTCAAAGAAACTTATATTACGATAACAAATTCATGCAAAGCACATTAAAAAATATGGCGTTGCGATACCGTAAAATTTAACGCTGCTTCTAATTAACGTAGATGGGCGAAAAAGAACAAATAATATATATATGAAATTCAAATTTCAGTGAAATTCGAATGTTTTCATTTTCATAATGACATTGCACGATATGATCCGACTTGAAGAAACCCACACAGAGTTTGCATGTAAACTACCATTATTACAAGTGTGGAGTGTCAGTGTTAAAGATGGATAAAAAAGGAAAGCAGTTTAACCAAATGACTATTGGAGCATGAAAGGTGTTTAAGGAGACGGTTACTCAAAAGATGATAGAAGTGAAGACGCCGGAGACGACAATAAACGTGGAAAAGAATACACCATGCGCTTAAAGGTTCAAACCAAACTCTAGTTTAGCAGTCCATTTGAAATTTAATATCTGGAAAGCCCAGATTTACCGATACCTAATGTTTCATTCAGATTCAAAACAGGGGAGAAAATAATCTCTGCTGTCAAATCGGTCGTTAAGAAGTTATTAATAGATTTTGTAGCAAATGTGGAGGAGTCGCCGCCGACTCAAGAACCTTTACTTATTACAGATAGTCCAAAAAGGTTTCTTCAAATCGTAAAGGCAGAAACAAACGAAATCAATATATTGCCATGTTCAAAACAATGATGATCGAAAAGTTGAAGCCCGGTGTACTGGAAGAACAACTAGCGGAAGAATTTTGCTTTTCGCAGTCGAACGTTTCCAAGTGGTTAAAAGATAAGGACGCGATCCTGAAGGAAGCAGCCGATTTATGTCGTAAGAAGCTGAAGAAAATGCGACGTTGGACCAAATATACACAATTATACGTCGAATTATTGAAAGATTTCAGATTGGTAAGAAGCCGTGGTTGTTTAGGCAATTTCAATTGGATATGGAATAAAGCTAGAAAAATTTATCGCACACACAAGATAATCAAACGCAATCGTACTGAAACATATAATCAAAACATTCCTACGCCATTTTAATGTGCGAATGAGGGCACGACAACTGATGAGATTTAGCTCTTTTATTATTCCATAAGAATGAATATTCTCAGTTCAAGATGAGCACATTCTTAAGATATTCTTAACTTTTTGACCCACTTCATTTTCAATATTCTTATAAAGTATATTCTTTTAAATAAAAAAGCGTGTACACACACACACACACACACACACACACACACAACACTTACACACACATAAACACTTAGTTTTATATATACAGAGAGGCTACTCACTGGTATAGCAAGAAAGTTTGTTAATTGGTTTACGTGTAAGTTTACCATTGTTGTCTTCCATCCATCTTCAGGTTTTTTTTTTTTTTTTTTTTTTGGGAATACAAAAGAGTGAACATATCTAACTTTGCAGTTTTTGTTACAAGTTATCGTTAGTGTAATTTTTAACTTTTACTTGCCAACAAGCTTGCAATGCTACTGCAAACCTGTATATATTGATATTATAAACAATATGGTAAAGCAATGAATTGTTTTGGGCCAGATAACAAGTTGACTTGAAATAAATTAATCTGTATTTTCCTTTTCATCTCAAGCAGATTGAGTTTGGCATTTGTACCATCGAGTATCAGTGATTGGTTTGTGCTCCTTTTCACATTCAATGATTTATGGTATTTTACATCACTTTAATTTATTACATTGTCTCATTCTATTGTGAGTCTTTTTCACCATATAATGTATTTTAAATTCTATTTCTTTTATTAACCATTTTGTAATATGTCAAATATTACTTCTTATTGAAATTGCACTGTTAATTTTTTTTTTTTTTTTTTTTTTTTTTTTGAAAAAAATAGTATAGTTTACAAACTGGAAAAAGAAAATCGATTAGAACAATGTATAGAAAATATAAGCGTTGAATAAAAATATAAACTTTCCACAAGAGTATGCCTGAAATACCGGGTTGAAAAGTGTATTTTACAGAACAAAGTCTAAAATCACCATTATAATTTGTAAATTCGCTGTGACGAAGTCAGGATCACTAGATTATTTCATTATCAAACGCTATTTAATTTTTCTATGAAAAAAAATTTTTTAATCTTAAAATTATTGATATTCATAACAAATATTCAAAATTTTATGATTTGGTCTGGATATTGTCCGTTAAAATAACATAACTTATTGGTTAACATATTGTTAATATAACTTATTAAACTTCTACCCTCAAGCTAAAATAAGAGTTCTCAAAATGACAACTCACTAGCAGAATCACCAAAATGGCTTTTTCTAAGAATATGTTCTTTCATAGTAAGAAAATTCATAATCTTTTTTAGCGATAAATTTTATTTTTAAAATACAAGAAACTTTTTGTTATAAAAATAAAAAATCACTGCTACATTCATATTCCAAATAACTGAAAACACTTATCATAAACTCAAAGTTGTTTTGCTGCTGAGGTTCATTCTATTCGCCTGACTCGAACGTATTTAACTCCCTAAAAATCTCAATATAATTATTTCAAAACAACATGCAATAGAAAATATGTAAACGATTACGTTATACCGAGTGATCATCATTGTCCTTGCTATCGAAACCATTTAACTGTTCTTGCTTGTCGTCATTTTCTCGTTCCTCTCAAAGAAAAACTTCTTAACAGCTCAATGCATATTTTTGGGATCTACTTAGGAGGTTGACACATTTCTTGTCAAATCGGATAATTGAAAAAATAATTACTTGTCATGATTGATTCAAATATCGACATTTACACGTTTCAGTCTTCACTGTTCAGAATAATTCTTTTCTAAATTATAGCCTTGATAGACGATTACAAAGCAAAGAAGATGATTATTTTCCCATTCGGGTAAATAATTTGACAAGTACTATTTTAGGACTATTGTTAATAAAGCCACGGAAATTATTGAATAGGTGATTAAACTTAGAGTCATAAGCTAACGAAACAGCCGAGTTAGCTACTTCTGAGCGTTCAACACTTTCTTGAACAAAAGCGAGACTTAATTTTCTATTTTAGCAACTTTTATCATAATTTCGTCGTCTCCTACATTCTAGACATTTCTTTCTACTTATATTTGTTTTTGGTTTCAACTGATATTGTAAGATAACTTGGCCATAACGATTAGCCAAAGATCTGTGGCGTTTGGGACACCTTATCAAACCCTCTTCTGATGATTTGGCTACCGCTTTTTAAAAAAATTGCTTGTTTGTGGCATCAAATTGCTGCAAAATAAAACATACCTTGATTATTTTTCACAGCAGGCACAAAAGCACGTTTATTCAGCTCAACGAAAAAGGTATCCTCATTCCATTATTTCATCGTCATCCTCATTCCACATCGAGCTACACTTCTTATTCTCTCCTTTGTTCCCTATTTCCTTATTTTTTTGGAAGCAAATTTATTTTTAAGGTGCATTAGCGTTTATCTAAATCACTTCTGAGTTTAATTTTTCCAGGTTCTAAAATTTTGTTTGTATGCCTTGTTTTAACTAAAAACGGTAATGATGACTAATTGATATATCTCTATATCGGTATAAACCTTTTTCATTTTTTTTTTGATAAAAATCGTCTGCTCTAATTTGCATAAAGTTCTCTCTACAAAAAATAAAAAGAGAATGTTTTCCAGGATTTGCACTTCAGTACGTTGGTTTGAATATGATTAATGAGCTCTTGTTTTTTTTTTTTTTTTTTTTTTTACTTTTAACATATACTTTTAAAACATATCGTTATCAGTTGCGCCATTTGCTATGCTCATGTAATTTCCGACATAAAAAAGATTAGCTCTTAGTCGCTGTGAAATTCAAAAAAATGAGCTGTTAATTTCTTTCTATGAGCATAATAAAACTTTTCACCTGAATTTTGAAGAATTATTAGAAAAAAATGAGTCACATCTTGCTGTTAGCTTTTCCATGTTATTTGAGAGAATTATGATAAACGCCGCTAAAAATCTATAAAAGAGGCGTTTGTAAAAAAGTTAAATAATGACCAGCTCAGAAGATAATAACAGCAGAAGATTAGTATTTAGTGTATTTATTTTCTTTGCGTGTAAAAAAACTCTATTATTTGATACAATTTTTGCTATTAATTTTCATTTAGTGAACCCATTCATTAAATGAGTTTAGTTCAATTTAATTAAGAAACGATAATTTGGTCAAAGCCATAAAACATTTATAAAGCACGCCTTATACACGATCTAGATGACCTGAACTGCAAAACATTAAAAAAAAAAAAAAAAAAAAAAACTAATCGACGGTTACTAGAATTATACAGAAGTTATACAGAGTGATCTAAAAATCAAGAAAAAAAATAGAACTTTTCAATTTTGTAGGGAATTAAGTAATTGGAAATGAAAACTTTTAAAATTATTTAGATCTTAAACTGGTTTAGATTTAAAACTAATTACAAAAAAAGGAGAAAATTCCAAATTGAAGTTTTATTAAAAAGTGTTTTATACCAACCTTGTTGTCTTAAATATTTAGCTTCAAATATTTGGATAGCTGTGCTTTTAGGTTTAAAAGCTTTGTCTTAGCATGATAACTCAACAACGAAAAGTATTTTAAAAAGCTATATACGGTCTTCTGTGCATTTCTTTCTCTTTTTTTTTTTTTTTGCCTTTTCAAATGATGTATATGTTCAAAACGTAAACTATTTTAAATACTGTCATTTTTTACTGGTTGTGAAGTTCCATCACAGAAGTTCCATTATAAAAGTTCCATTATAGAGCCAAAAAATTATCGTCCGAAATTTATAATTAATATTCAAATTATAAATTATCAAGAGATTGTTATGGAAATGTGAAAAAATTGGACCCATACTGAGTGAAATCTTACCCAAGGCTTTTATAAATTGAAATCTGATAAGAAAAAAAAACTATACAGATTTACTTATAATTTTTGGTGCCAGCTTTCAAAGTTTTTTTTAATAGACTAGAATTGTTAGAAAGTGAGCATAATAATTTTATAATAATCAAATAGTAATTTTCTGTATTAGATTTTCGCTTTCTCTCTGTTGTTTTATTTATTTTGTGAAGCTTAATAGACTAGAAACCTGTCGTTTATTCCAGAAGAAAGATACCCTGTCTAAATTCGATATTCAAGAAAATCGTTGATAGGATTGGTTTCCTTTTCCTTTGTTTGAAATTGAAAATTTCATTAATTTTTCCGACCAAACGATATCGGAACAGGTGATTGACATTGGGTCGTTCTATGAATTTCCATTCCTCCTGCCACACCTCTACTCGATGGAGAGGAAAACACTTTAAGAAGAGAAATTCTTTTTTATCTATAGATGCTGTGTCAGACTTTCCAATGTATAAGATTTTCTATGCGATAAAATTTCCACTAAATTTAACATAAAATTAATTTAAATGTTTAGTTTTGAGCAAGTTGATTAATTGCTTGAATTATTTACAGGTCGTAAAACAAACAGAGATATCATTTATACTACGATTTTGTTCCGGTAAGCACTTCAAGGAAAATCAGTGTTACTGTTTGAATATATGTAGAAGACAGGCATAAACATTAGATAAAAACGTTTGAGTGAAATTTTCTAGCTTGATGCCCTTTCTAACGCAATATTTAAGAAACATTTTCACCAAAGTGGAATTATATTTAGATTTTTGGATCAATTAAACAAGAAATAAAGATAAAACAGATCTTACACAAACTGAGAAAACTACTGATTGACATTAGACTTAAAGGATTGGAGATCATAATCCTAAAGAAAGCAATTAGAAGGAAGATAGCTCAACAAGCGAGCAGTATGTGGAAAAAACTTGGTGAATAAAAGTTTTGTGAAATTAAAGGGGTCTGTACCTTTAAAGGATGAGTAGCAGGTGAAAATATTGTTTCCCTTGGAAAATCTTATATGAAGGTGTTATTTCTTTCAAATAATCAGAACAGTGACCAGGGAAATACCTATATAACAATGACAATGAGGCTACATTTTTAAGATGGGGAAAGTGATTAAAGATTCGAACCAAGATCAGGGCCAACACGCTTGAGTATATGTTTCTGAATTATTTCAAGAAGATGTAAACATACAGCAGAGACTCCCGCCAGAAAATGGCAAAAAAATTTCAATAATGGTCAAATAGTTGTAGCCTTATAGATATAAAGTATACTCCTGGGAAAAAAAAAGTGCTGCACCCGGAATAGAGATACAAACTTCATGATAGCAGATTTTGCAATGTATTTAATGTAAGATTTCCAAAAAATACTATTTGAGAATGTTAGGTTCTATGCTTTGGTTTAATCTGCTTTTGTGTGTGTTGTATAACGGGACAACAATGGAAATATTGTTGTGACAAACAATTTTTGTGCTTATCCTTGCCACCATTTGTTTTTATGTTAGTGTTCTTTTATTATTATTATTTAATTTTTTTTTCTGTTGTCTTGTAATTTTCATAGCTGATGTATATTGGTTTGTGGCAGAATAAATACTTACTTACTTTCTTACTTAGGTATAACAATCTAATCTTTTCATTCATCCATTCATTTATTTATATAACGTTGGTAACGCTTACATAGTCATATTTGATTACATATTAATAAACACTAATACAGACCAACAAATTTTTAAAAATTTTTTTGTATGTAAATTATAATTTAATTAATAATAAAACAAAAACACACAAAGCACAACGTATTAATAGCTGATTTAAAATACGGCAAAGATTTGCAGCTTTTGTAGCGTAGGGGGAGACTATTCCAAAGAAAACACGTTTTAAAAATAAGTGAGTTTGTGCCATAACTAGATGTTCTTGCACTTGGGAGATTCAAAATAAAATAATTTCTGAGAATGTATGGTATCTTTTAAGAAAAAACTATCCCAAATTAGTTCGGGATTTAGTTTGTTGACAGATTTATATGTTTCTGTCATTAGACTCTGTAAATGTTTTTCATGAATGCT
>JAUZNK010018293.1:0-21485 GCA_035046665.1 Euphysa ruthae
ATATATATATATATTAAATTATATTATTATATATACAATATATATAATATCAGGGGCGGATCCAGGGATAATCCTGTGATGCCCAGGATTCACCCTCATTTTCTTTCAAAAGTTGTGTGTCGCGGGATTAAAAAAAAATATACAACGCAAACTAAATACCAACAATATTTAAACACCTCAGAAGAGTAGTCGTTTTTCTCGCGCATACATTATTTTCAGCGTAAAACACAAGAATTTTGTTAAGCGAACATCGAATTGAATTTCATTGTGTATTTTGTCCCCATCTTACATGACCGAGAAAATATTGATACAAGAGATGGTTATTGATAATTTGAATTATTATTTACCATTAACCATATTTTTGGGACAAATGATGCCTCATTGTGTTAGGCGTATTTTGTCCCCACCTAACGTTATCGAGTAGTTATGTTGATATATGGTCGTTATTAATGATTTCATTTATGATTTTATCGATAATCATTATATTATATTGGGACAAAATACGCCTAATTGCTCTCCAAAATAATATAATTTGATTGGATAATAATAATTATAAAGAGGATTAGAAATCACATGTGTGGTCTTTTACATAAAGTTTTATGTCATCGAGTCGACAGAAATATTCATTTATCAGAATCATTAATATCAAACGCTACAAAAGCAAAACATTTGCCAAATGTAGTTATGTATAAAAACAGGTTACTTAACGAGCTTAAGAAAGTAAATGAAAAGTTTCCAGTGGTTGAAAAAAACAATCTTTCCTTGAGAAATTGCGAAAAGGAAGTTATTATCCCTCAGAGAAAAAAAGACGAAAATTTAATCGCTTTGAGGTGAGGTGTTTAGCTTTGTTTACGTATCAGAAATTAATTTTTGTAATTTTTTGTGTTTTGTTGTAAAATTGCTGTCATGCTATATAAAGCTACAATCTTAGACAAAAGCTTTGGCACAGTGAGCCCCTAAATTAAAGAAATTACCCCTTTACCCCAAAACAATGTTGTATAAACATTACCAATCACTCAAAAAAGTGTCCAAATCACAACACAATTTTGTTTTGTGATTTATCAGTTTTGTTTATTTACTGATATTTTTCCATTTATATCATCTGTTTGTTCTATTGTTGATTATTAAAGAAATAAATCATTATCAAGTAGAAAATTTACTTTTAATTGCTTTTACTAAGGTACAATAATTTTAAAAGATAGCAATTTTTAAAATATTTAGTATTTTTCAAAGAAAATAATAAATAATACATGTCTCTTCCATGCCACATTCTTTAAAAAAAAACTAAATCATTACGTTCCAACAATGCATGGCTTATTTCAAGATTGAGTTTCCGTATTACCATTTTCCGGTAGCACCAAAGTTCTTAGGAATACAACTGCAAGTTTATTCATTTGTTTTATATACAACATAACACATTAAAGATTTCGCTTGCTGGCCACCCGCAACTTAATTCTTAAATAACGAAAAGTTTATTTTAAAATAAATAACTACGTTCAACTATTTCGCATTAGAAATTTTTATTTATTTAATACCTGAATATGGAAAAAACATTTGCATGCCTTACAATTGCTATTAATAAACAAAATATTTTGAAAGCTTATTGATTAAAGTAAGCAGTGAAAACCTTTAAAAAGCAAGTAAAAAGTTGGCACCCGTAGGGGCAAAAACCCTTACGTTTCAAAACTATTCATGTAAAAAAAAATTAAAAATATTTATCTTCAGTTGAATTTCAGAGAACAGACTGATCCTATCCTGAACCTTTTATCTACAAAAAAACTTTCAAAACAAATAGAACATTTTCTGGACAAAGCGTTGTTTTAAGAAAGAAATTGCCTTGTTTTGAGGCATAGACCGAATTTAATTTTCAAAATTACCAACGTATCAAAGGGGTACTGAAAGTCCAAAAACAAGTAATAAATAATAAATTTTTAGTAAGAAAAGCACGTGATGACCTGATAATGATAAGAAATTAAACTTCAGTTAAAATCATCGAAACCAAATATTTAAATTCAAAACTTCATTCAAAATTTGCTTTCGCAAAATATGGGGTTTTATTCAAACATCTCTTTGAAGTTTTAAGCTTTCTACAATTAAAATTTATAACCACTCACCACTTCTTTCGTTATTCTTAGCAACATCTATTTTCAATGGACCGAGGTAACATTTAGCAAGCATTGATTCAAAGTTTACCCATTTGTGAATCTAAAGAAGTATCATAAAATATACTAGATTGAAAAGAATGAGAATCAGGTAACTTAAATTTGTTAATTAAAGAAAGGTAAAAGAAAAAAAAAACAAAGAAATTCATAAAAATATAAAGTGTATATGCCAAATATTATAAATTCAATATGTATATTTTGGTATTTATAGTCATATAAGCGTATCATGACTTTGCTGTTCAAAATTATGTTTTTTAGATTTCATATTTCAATTGAAAAAAAAAATTCAACAACGGCAGTATATAGTAGTACAAAACAAAAATTTACTCTAAACAGGGGCTGATTTAGAAAATTATTTTGGGCAGCGTTTGCCACAAAAAATAATTTCCGAATTAAGTTTGGGGATTAAGTCCAGCAGGATTAAAATTTTGACTATTTGACCCTTCTGAACCTAAGAACTGCTTAAAATGACTTACATTCCTTTGATATTTCTGCCATTTTACAACAATTTACTCTCGATCACCTAAGTCTTTTACATAAGTTTATTAAAACGAATCAAAACAAGTCGCCCTGCAATGTAGCTGTTATTTTTATGTTGAAATCAATTATCCAATCCAATTGTTTAAGGTTTGGTCAATTTCGATTGCATCGATCGGAGTGTGGGTGCTATCATTTTGTCAAACTTATTCATCAAACAGAAACATTCGAAAAAGAAAATAAGATTTTGTTAAATAGTTAAATAGAAATGTCGAAGATGAAAGTAGAAAAATGTTCCACTGCAAAAAATATTACTGAAATATAGTAAAAACAAATATTATTTTAATTTTGTTTTATCTATGTTTTTAAAAAAAAGAGCCTAAATTCGATGTTCCCAAAAGCGATGTATAGCTGTCATTTTGGACTTAGATCAGCACCTGCAAAAAAGGTGTAAAATTAGACACTAAAACACACAAACCATTAAAATTATGCAGAAATTATTCAGCCTAGAATTTCAATATTTTAATGAATACCTGGTCAAAAAGATAAGTTGCATCTTTCCCTGCACCTTTCATCAATTCGTCTTTCCCGCCCGGATGATACTCCATATAAGGTGTAACATTGTAAACTTTTCCTGAACAAAATAAAGTGGCATTGATATTATTAATAAAAATTAGTGTGTCCCTAAAAACAAAGCCATATTTACAAGAAAAATTCAAAACCTTCAGGAAAGGGCATTAACAAAGATTTGTTTTGGGCTATCATCAAACATTTATTGCTGGAATAGGTAAAAACATTTGTTTTATGGAGCCCTGAAATACTCAACTATTAGGATAGCATAATTACTTGATTAAAAAGTTCCCATATGATATACATCTCTCAAGTTCTACTTTGAGAATATTTCAGTAATAAGCTCCCTCCTAATCACTTCCACCTACTCTATATCGAAAACCTGTTCAATTTTTAAATTTTTGTTCCAAGTCCAAAGCAAATATTTTATAAAAGACATAAATTTTTACTTCCCTTAATTGTCTTGTTTTCATTTTATGTAGAAGCTGTATTTTTTTTTTTTTTTATCATCCTGCAAAGTCTAATATTTTATCAGTGAAAAAATAAGTAAATAATAAGCATTGCTTGGTACAATAATGTTTTTATTCCTTTCGGTGCCGATACCGGAAATACTTGGCATTTTGATGTAATAAAAATATCCCAGTGCCAGAATGTTCTGGTCTTTGCACACTTTCACTTTCAATGCGATTTTCAACCAGTAAATGACTTGTAATATACTGGAGAAAGATTTCATTGAATTCTCCATAAAATTTTTTTCTGTAAAAGTTTAACAGTTTCTTATATTAGGAAAGTTTGACGGTTCAGACAGATTCAAAACAATGTAAAAAAAATGGCTGCCAAAAAATTGAAATTTCCTTAAACTTTATTTTCATTTGTTTCATTTGTCAAATGCTTATTTTTATGGGTTTTTGCATTTTATTATTGTAGATATGTCTGGAAATATAGCACAGCTCAATAACATACATTTATTTATCATATATCTTCCAAAAGTTATCTTTTTTATTTTTTTATGATTTTTTTTTTTAAGATGGTATATGATGTTTGAATATGGGTGGGGTAAAGATTATTTTTTTTGAAGAGATAAAGGTATAAGCTTAAAAATGAGCTCTTACTGAACTTATAAACTTTAATACAACAGAAGTTATGACCGGTTTATAGCTTTATACATTAAGAATTTTTCCCAAGGCACGAAAAGGGTTAATCACGATTCTGATGTAGAAAGGCCTGCAAAATGATGTAAAATATTTCTATTTATGTAAAACATCAGCATTTTTTTTTTGAATTTATAGCTTTATGTCTAGCTGCTGTTTTTCATCACAGTAAAAATAAAAAGAATGCTAGAATTACTCCTTCATAGTGTATTATGGAAAATTTGAAAAGGAAAGATTCCAAAAACTAGTGATTTCATTCAATGAAACTCCTGGCATTCAGTTTGATACACCGGACACTTAGAATACTTTTGTTTTAAACTCCTGTTTTCTAGAAAATAAGAGATAACTGTATTTTCTTTGATTTCGAAAAATAATCTAATCTTAGATATGCCGTCTCTGTTCTGTTTCAATAGTTACAAAATTATTATTCTAATAGTGCACAGAATTTCAGAGAAAACTTTTGCCCAAATAATTTTTTTAAGGCCAGCATTTTAAACATCTCCTCAACATGCATTCTTTGCTTTTTCATATACTGATGAAGTTAAAAGACCAGGGGCGCTACTCATTTGACCATTTCTTAGCATAATTCACTATAAATATACCTCGTATTGATATCCAGCAATCATGTTGATAACAATGCTTTGAAAGTTCCGATAAAGTTATTGTCCTTAATTTACCACCCAATCCTTGAATATCCACACCACTGTTTGCATAACGAATCCAATGCATCAAACTTCTACCTGGCTGTATAGGGATTTTATTTCTATCTTGTCTTTGAGGAGAATCAGCTGCAGGAAAAGATGGTACCCCCAGCATTTCTCCTTTGTCTAAACACCAGATCTTATCTTGTGAAGCATGGCGATACGAACTAGAATTCAAGTCATTTCCTAAATAAAATATTTAAAATCAATCATGTGATTTATTTATTATGTGACATACTTCAGGCTACAATTGCCATAATATTTTGTATACCCTTGATAAATATTTGTTACATTACGGACAAAATAACAAAAATTACATAGTTTAAGTTACAATGACATGCTTAGTGGCTGTGCAAACACATAGCCGATGTTTAATTACGAGGTAAAATGTATAAAACATTGTCTCTTTACTTACTATAAAAAAAATTACATCTAAAAAAAATAGTGTTCATATAATATCAATAGATTAAGTATATATTGAATCATAACATTTTTCAACACACCAAAATTTTTCCTCGGTAAGTGAAAATATTTTATTCCCAAAAATTAGAATAGATGTTATTCTCTTTTCCTAACCTCTTTGTAAAAAATTTTTGTTATATTAGGCAGCAGGCATTACCATATTAAAGAAAAATAACTCAATAAGGAGTAGATTTGTCTACAATAATTGATAAATTTAGGAAAAAATGTAAATATTGTACAAATATTGCTCATTACCCCTTTGCGGACACTGAAAATTTTATTAGCTTACAATTTAGATAAATTTTCTTTAGCATTTTTCATTGCTTAGCTTATTTTGCAATAAAAAGTCATGCTTCATTGAACACAATATCACTTACAAACTCAAGCCTTTTCAGCTAATATTAATGAAGTTTTAGCAGTTTTGATGGCGCTCGTGGATAGCATATTGAAAGACAGACAAAATCACAAACTGTGAATAAAAATTTTAAAAGTGAAAATGTCTAGGTTGCATAATACACAGGGAAACACCACTTCCATCAAATCTCTCCATAAAATACACACTTTGTTTTTTTCCTTCCCGATTATATAGTAAAACCGAAACAATTAAATTAGAGAACTCTAGTGTATCAAAATTATAGACTAATCTAGGGGTTTTTTTATGAATTTTCATAGCAAGAACATGTGTTATGACGAAATGCCCTGAAATGCTAGAATAAGCTAGACCAATGAAAGAAGCTTAAGCATAGAATGATTTTTGTATATAGCCTTTAAGAACAAGTTATTGTGCAAAATAATAACATAACATTGTTATTGATCAGTAATAATTATAGTAATAAAACACTAGTAGTTAATATTATGTGGTTAATACAAAGATAAGATAGTTAACCATTAATGATTTTGATTAACCATTAACTCGTGTTTTCATTACACTCTGAATTTGTATGTTAGCTGACTTCACATACACTGAAAGATTTTTTATTTTATCACTGGACGTATGACTTTTGTCTCAAACTCATTTGTTGGAAAACGGAAAAAGAAAAACTTTTTTTTTGTATGAAATTTATTAAAGACCAGATATTTTGTTTTTGGAAACTATGTGTTGCATTCCGACAGTATGCGCCTCTAACAGAAAAAAAATCATAGGATACAAAATTGCATATTTTCATTGCATCATGATGACAATTTTTTTTTTTATTTAGGAAATACCAGCATTAAAGGCTATATTTAATATAAAAGTTTTCACATTCTTGTAAAATAACCTAATATTTTCCTTTAAAAAGCAAATAAGTCACCTAAAAAAGAACTGTATAATGCTGACAGAACATAACACTGTTGACCTGAAACAAACACTTATCAAATCTTTTTCCCGATTTTCTTCTGTTTTCTTCCAGAAAAGAGACATCAATGAACTTTCCAAGGTTGAATTTATTTCTTAAAAACAAATAATAGTGTGTGCATGTGCTTAGGTGTAAACATAGCCGTAAACATTTCACAACAAGGCTTGCCCACATATAGTTGAAATACATTGCCTAAAAATTTGACAAGTTTATATTATGACTTTAGGGCTGTGATAAACAGTGATGAAATTAACTATGACAATACTGGAAAAATTTGGAACCTAATCCAATAAAGTATAAATTATTTAATCGTTTCTGAACCATCTATAAAAGGAAAGGATAAACTCAATTTGCTGGATTGTTTGAAGAAAGGGATCCTTATAGAAAATCAGGCTCCCTATATTGATCCAATGGTACTGTTTTCAATGCTGATAATATTTGCAGAACGAGCTGACAAAATGAAAGAATGCTTCCAGTACGAGCTAAAATCGGTTCCAACATTGTTATTTAAGGATTCCATGATGAGAAAACCTGACAGAACGGCTTTAGCAAAAGATTTGACGTCTACCCAAACTAACGAAAAACAACCTGAAAATACTGAATCAAGAAGGGACCAACTATATATTTTGAATAGCGAGGCATTGTTACTGCAAAGAAATATGTGATTGTGATATGTGAAATATTCTCAATATATTCAGATGAAATACGGAAGGTATCACATTATACTTGATGGTTACAGGAAAAGACCATCTATTAAAGACCATGAACATACTAGAAGAGAAATGAAAAATCAAACTTGTTCCAAAATTCATATAAATGAAGGAATTTACCTATATTCTAACCAGAGCGTTTTTCTGTGTAATCACAACAACAAATCTCAGTTTATCAACATGTTACCCTGTGCACTTGTAGTGATTGAGCATACTGTTCATAAAGCGTCAAGTGATGCAGATACATGCAGATAATCATATTGTGGCCATAAAGAAAGTATAAAATGGAAACCAAGTAATGGTATCTGCAGACGATACAGACATATTGGTTTTGTTATCATATTTCTGGAATCAAGAAATGGCTGATATTAAGATACAGTATGAGCCAAAGAATAATCAGAAAAGAAAACACCCAGTTAGTATCAATAAGATTGTGAGTCAACATAAACCAGTTGTGATAAAAAAATCTTCTGTTCATTCACGCTTGGGGAAGATGTAATATCACATTTGCAACATGCAATAAAGGAAAACTGAAGATTTTAAATTTTGTACGAACCAAAAAAGAAGTTGCTATGTTGTGTAAAATTTTTAAGGATGATGGTACTAATGAAAATGAAATTGGAAACGTGTGACTAATATTGTTTGCATATAGATGGTGGAGAAAAATAAAGCTCATTGATGCAAATACGTTATCACAGCTATGTCGAAATGGCAGCACTTTCCAAAATTCAGCCAGAAAAATTAGCACCCACGGAAAGAGCAGAGTGGTATCATTCTCTTTGTATCATCTTCAGATGATACAATGGCAGTCATTCCTTGACACCACCACTGATCCATTAAAATGGGACAGGCGTCAAGACCAAGGAGAGCTTTCTCCTATTATGAGTGATTTTCATGCGGCTCCCAAAAATCTGCTTAAAGTGATACATTGCAAATGCAATTTATCTTAAAAAAAAAAACCTGCTCAAACAAAAATTTGCTTGTGTGAGAAGAATAAAGTGTTTCACAGCTTGTGAAAATAGTCATGGAAGAGATTGTAAAAATTCAAATGAAGTCAAATTATGTCATATCGATGATGACATGGACGGTGTTGGAGATGACAGTGAATACAATGATAATGATAAATACGAAATCCACCTTACACTGAGTCATTATCTACAGATATCGATGCCAACATAAAGCCAAAAATCAATCTCCTCGGCAAATTCCTCTGTACCAAGATTATAAATGTGTTCAAGCAAAATATCACGAATTAGATCAGGAAAGCTGTTCAAGTCAATGGGAAGAGGTGATGTTGAAGTTGATGTAAACCTAACCACTGAGAGGTCAGAGTTACCTAAACAACTAGAGACAGATGTCTTGCAGATATCAGGATTAGATCTATGAAAGGAATTCATCAAGAAAAAAAAGTTCCTTATTGTCATAATCAGATATGCCAAAGTCGTAGGTGTCAATAACAGAAAGACTAGCCAGTCAGTGTGGTGAATGTTAAGTCCTCAAAAGCAAACATATTAGCAGATGGGTGGATTTGAGAGTCTAATTAAATTAATATTTTTAAAAATAGAGTTGATTACACTGCAGGACTGTGTTGAAAAAGGATGGTATTATAAGAAATTATAAATTGTCAACTGTAAAAGAAATAGTCTTAAACAAATATGAGATTGATTTAGGTTATCATAAGAGATTTTGAGAGCCACAGGAAGATTGTCACAGAAAAATATGTCAAGGCGATGTAAGTGTAAATAAGTGTAAAGACGAGCCGTTGTCACTGATATGAAGGTAACCAGGTACAATAAAATCAAACAAAATTATGGAAGGATCGATATTTGTTTCGCAAATTGACAAGATTTCAGGTGATGAACAAGAGAGAAAAGATTCCATATGAGAAAAGTTATTGTGAAGACCATGAATGTTGGTGAACAAATTCATTCATTCAAAATTTTATTTAAAATTTGGTAGTTATACATACTCGTGAATAAATAAAAACTCATTGAAACTAATCAACAAATATTTTTAGTGATTTTCAAATAACAAATAAAATATAATATAAAGCTAATGACACACTACATACGTGTAATGTGCAGTTCTAACTGAGAATAGACTTTTTAAACTTGCCTAAAGAGCTGGTGTTTTTAAATTCTACTGGAAGACTGTTCCAGATAAAGCATGCTTTAAATAACAAAGAATTTGTTCCGTATGTAGATGTTCGTGCAGGAGGAAATTTCAGTATGTTACATGTCCAAAAAGATTAGCGAATTTGCTTTATTTTAAAGTTTTCCCATATTAACTCTGGATTTAATCTATTAACAGACTTATAAGTTTCAATCATAAGCAAACGGAGATGTTTTTTTATTAATACTTATCTTTTCAATAGACTAACTCATCAAAACTCAAGGTAAAGTTTTGATGAAATGTTCTCAATGTTCTCTTTTGAACCCTGTGTATCAAGTTATAGTCAGTTTTGCTACAAAATATCCAAATTAAAGGACAATATAAAAAAAAAAAACTTAGAACGCAGCCATGAAAAAGAGTTCTTGTCTGAGTAACATCCAAGATTAACTTGATCAAGCAACTCAGTTTGTTATTAGCTAGTATACATAATTTACAAGTATGACTAGAAAAATTTGGTTTAAAATCTATAACACCAAGAAGTATCATTTTGTTCTTAACGTCAACTTTCTCATTAAATAAAATATTTCTAGAAGGACTTTTCGTTCCTAAAAACATAATTTGAAACTTTGCAGGATTTGTTATTTTTATAGTTTTGTTATTGGCTGGTGAATAAAGTAGTTGAGAGAATGATGCTTTGATATAGAATTTTATATATATAGTATTAGGTCAATTCCATTGTGGTGGACATAGCATTCGAAAATAATATACTCTATATTTACAGTTTTAAAACAAATTCAGCATTATTTCAATGTATATTGTTAATAGCAATTAACCAAAAAAAAAAAACTATATATTTTTTTAAAAAAAAAGCATTATGGATACAAAATTTAGGACCAAAAGTACCGTGAATAAATCCTATTTAGATTTGAGAATATCTTAATTCGTCTGAACTCTTTGAGACTGAAAAAACTTTATATGGCACAAAGTATACATAATACAATACTTTATTGGGTTTTAACAAAAAATCTTGGTATTTCATATAATTATTCACAAAATCTGCCGTAATTTAATGTGACGGACGTACATATTTGCTGTGATGGTCAAACACATATGATTTCTCTTCATGTAAACGAATAAAAAAGGGAAATTATTATATGTCATTAGTTACATATTAAAATGACAATATTACAAAAACGTAAATATTTTGTCTATACAAATGATTTAAAGCCCTTCATAATTAAATTGTGCATGAGACTCTGCAACTTGAAGTAAATGTATCTTAATAATATTGTTTTGAATGTAGAAAATTTTGTCCTCCTTGTGAGGCCATTTTGGTGCATAACAATGACTTCACATTCTTCACCAAAAATCTTTAATATTTCATCTGGGAAATTTGCCTTTTCATAGCTAACAAGCACCCACTCTCCAAACTAAAATCAGCTTCTATTTGCTGCTCAACATCATTGTCATTGTAATTATTACTTTCAATGTCACAGTTGTCACTTTTAAACAAACCTACAATAGTAAACTCATTATCTGAAGTTGTAACAGAAACATTTAATTTAGTGCTGCTGCAATTCTTCTTACAATGTAACTTTAATGTATTGGCTACTGGCAAAACTGCATTCCATCGATCATTGGGTCGGCCTGGGTTTTAACTAGATCCACTAAGATATAAATAGCTTTAATGTTAGGATTTCGATCTTTAGCAATTTTGCTATAAGATACAGCATCAATTGGAGCATCAGCACCTGCTTTGATACTTCTCCACACTGAGCGTTTTAAAGTGCCTCCTATTTCATCAACGGCACCTTTTCCATGTGACGTTACAAAAAAGTGCCATAAGATCTGAATTTTTAGATTAGTTTCCCATAGAGGTATGTTGGAAAACAGATAAAGTTACTTAAATTGAAATGCAGCCCAGTTATCAAATGTTTTTATTAACATGATTGAGGGATACGTTTCCAATAAATACTTATAAATAATAAATACTTATAAATTGTAAATAATATTATTAATTAATATAATTACTTAACATAATTAATATAAATAAAAATAATTAATATAATTAATTTATTATAAATAATAAATGCTTTTAAAGGAATGGCATAAAAGCATATACTGCTTCTTTCAGGTGATTTAAGCAATCCGAGATTAATGCAAAGCTCTCCTTGTTGTTTTCATCAATCCACGTGTGTGGAGTAAAAAATAGTCACTTGACTATGATTCCAATATTTCATTTTACAACATCAAGCTGGCATTTTCAAAAAATCAATGTGAAACAATCACAGTTGAATAACGATGAATTAAAAAACTATTAGCTTGATTTTTTAACTCGTCAAAGACTCCACTTCCAACAGTAGTAATGCAGACTTCTTCCGTTTTCTTATCCACGCTTTGCCATTGGTGGTACTTTATAAATACTTCGTTAAAGACTTGGTTCAAAGTTATTAAGCTGGTTTTTGCATACATCACAACGTCTATAAATACATTCCAATGAAGAATCGTCGCAAGTTATTTGCTTTACAAACTCATCAAAAATTTAAGACAAGGCTGTATGTACTTGTAGCTCTCAAAGAAGTAACCGGACATTCTCAAGGTACATACAAACACAAATATTGTGAGGAATTTTTTCAACTCTGTGGTCACAAAATTTTGACAGTCCAACTTTAATCTTCTCGTTTTCTTAAGTAAACAAATTTGCTTCTTTTAAGGACACTAAAAGATATTGAACTTGCTCAGTCTTTTTCACTTTCTCACTGGAAACTGATACTTTATAGACAATGATGTGATCTTTTCTCTCTGGCGCTTGCCAAGAAACCTTATTTTTGCTGTAAAATGTTATTATTCGTTGTTTTGTGGCTTCAGATAATCCTTTACGCTCCTTATGCTTCATTCCTTGAACATTTAGGCTCGTATCTTGAGCAATCTTAGTGACAACATACTGCTTTTTTTTTGGCAAATAAGAGCTTTTCTTGACGGCTGTTTATTTTGATATGCAGAAACTGTTAAAAAAATCGTTTTTTTCAACAGCTGTTTCTAATATTTGCTTTTTCTTTGCACAGTAGTTTCGAATGCGTATTCTTTCCAATAACCTTATTTCTTCAAGCTCTCTTTCTGTCATCTTTGTTTTTTCACTTTGCTTCTTTTTTGCTTTTCTTAATCGATCTTTTTCTAAACGTGTCTGGTATACATTTGCCTGATCTTCTTTTCTTCCTGATCAGTGATAGCAGCACTAAACTAAGTGTTATATCATCAGATAAAGATTTTACAGTTGTAGATTTATTTAAAAGTGACGATTGACAGTGAAGATAATAATTACAATGACAATGATGTGGCTCCTCCACACAAAGAGAATCCTTGTAGAGTGGGTGCTTTCTTAGCTATGACAGTACAAATTTCCCAGGAGAAATATTAAAGATTGTTGGTAAAGAATGTGAAGTCACTGTTATGGAATATGGAAATATTGTTGTGACAAAAAATTTTTGTGTCTATCCTTGCCATTATTTATTAATTTCTTAACGTTTATCCTTGTTGTTATTTGTTGTTGTCTATTATCTTGTCTTTTAATTTTCATAGAATATGTATATATGATTGATAATATTTACTTAACATAACTATTTTATTTAGAGAACAGAATAAATACTTACTTATTTAATTACTTTATTCAGAGAAATTAATTAAAAAGTGTTCTCAGTAACGGATTTTGTGACATTAATTAATGAATTATTGTTTATAGTAGAGCGTGAACCATTTTATACTGGTTTATACCTTGATGATGACCATTTATACCAAAATACTCAAATTAGAAGATTATCTGTACTCATACCCTTATGTTAAATTTAGTATATTAATATATGTTTGATTCTGATCACACTTATTATTATGAATTAAACAAGATATTATACTTTTTCTATTAATGTTTAACTAAAATTATCTGCTACCTCGTATTTTTGGCCTAAAATACCTAAATTAGAACATTTGGACCCAGGGCCGTAAAATTAGGGTACACTTTAAATATTTGAATCATTCTGGTACAGCTTCCAATTACGCATCCAATGAGGTATTAAAGTTTTCTGAATATTTTGTATAACTTTAATTATCAGCAAAAGGGTAATCTAGACCCAATATGCCCAAATTAGGACATTAACTTTTAGGAAAATTTTAAATTTTTGGCTTCTAATTACACAAATGTTTCCGTGATATTGAAATATAATTAAAGTTTCACCTAAGAAACCCGTGAAATAATTTTATGAAACATTTTAACTAAAATTTGATTTAAAAGCTTAAAATAAGCAATTTTTAACTTTTTTTTCATTGCCATAAATTTTCAAAGAGAATCTTTAATGTCTAATTGAATGCTACTCATTTATTAGTAGCTATTTAGAAGCATTACGCTACTCACTGTGTGTATATAATTCAAAATTTGCCAGTTTAGTCTATAAAAAACCAGATAAGAGCGATTTATTTCAAATAAAAAAAAAAAAAAGTTTTATGATAACGGATCATCATGGACATGAAATTTTTCCATGGCTGAATTCAGTCATTAAAATAAAAGGCACACAAGTTGGCAGGAATGCTTCAAACTTTTTTCCCAGCAATATTGATAACATGCTGGAGTACGCTTTTGCTGCTGCTTTGTGATTACCTCACACAGGAGGGATTCTTCAATGCCGTCATGCTCTTTTTTTGCATTTTTCTTTCCATTCATAAAACAATTTGTTATTACGTGTACATAAAATTTACTTTTGTTTATAAACATCCATCTGTAAGTTAATGACATATTATTTTTTGTTTCTTCGTTATGCAATAAGATTTCACACCAAAGAAAACAGGAAATGATTGATTGTCAATGCGGAAATAATATTAATTATCGCTAAGTAATAATCTATCGCAAATTATACAATTAAATTTTTAAGGAGCCTATAAGCAGAAAATTTTTATTTCTGAGACAACATTTGTATTTTTCTACACTTTCAATCAATAAAAAAATTATTACATGCACAGTTTATTTATCACCTATTTAGGTCATATATGAAAATAGAATATGCAAGGTAGTTTGATATAGTTTGACGTAAACGCTATTCCACTTAGAAAAAACGGTATGTATATGGTAATATATCCTAGTGATGGTGGGTAAAATTTGCGATTAAGAATTGCGAGATTTGCTTTTTATTCTAGATTTATAAATTTTTTTTTTTCAGATTTATACTTTCTTTTTCCTCGAGATTGCAGAAGGCATTTTGTGTTAATAATATACATTCAAATCACAAGACAGTTATTTTTCTTTTCTCAGAGGCAAATGATTTATCTATTTGAAATATATTTAAAGGATATGAGTAAGTTAAGATAATCATATTATAAACACTAATTTTCTATTAACAAATAAGCACCCTACCTCACACATGAAAATTGTGTTTCAAAGAATTCCTCTCTATCATGTTTGCAAAATGCATCAAATTTCTATTTGATAATAAGATAATTTGGGGTGTTCCCTTTAAGGGCTCAACAACATTTGGCCCATAGACAATATTGAATGCTGGAAAGAAACCAACATCCAGATTGTGATCGGGATTTCCCTCCAGAATTGTATCAGAGCCCAAATGTAGTTTCACACTACCTAGTTCTCTCAGTTTCATAAATAGCAGCAAACTATTTCCACACAATAACATCTTTTGGTGTTGGGTGACCTAGAGTGGTCCAGATAGCAACCAAATCCTGTTCGATCGGATCGATGTTGTCCTTGTTTCCTTCTGCACCATTATCATCACTCTCATCACATGTTACTAATTAAGGATCTTCGCACCCTTCTTTATTGTTATCATTGTTTTCATTACAAGTTTTTTTTTTTTCACTTTGTTTATTTTATGCAAGGCTCGATTGTTTTTTCTCTTCATCCTTAATCATTCCAATTCTGCTACATATGCTTCGTCTGATATTATTTTGATTTTTATATCCATTTCCCTCCTTTTTTTGGTTTCTTTTCTTTTGGGCCTTTTATTTTGTCTAAAACAATATATGAAAAGCTCTTATTTGAAGCAGATGGCGATGATAATAATGGTTCATCATGCAATATCCATGCAGGTATCCATACTTTGCCAGTAATTGGAAATGGTTTTGGTCCAAGCATCTCCCAATGGCTCATCTTCAAATGATAAAGGTTGTGGTGGATGTATCGAGCAAGCCCAGTGTGTATGCTTTTATATATTCAAAATAAATAGTATAAATTCAAAGAATTTGCCTGTCAAAGGCTAAGAAGTCATTGCGCAACACAACGATAATCTGCATCCTTATAGATGTTAGTATATTTAATGCTCTACACGCTTGCACTATACTATAAAGCTGCATTTTTCAGAGATGCTTTTAGTTCAAGCAAATATTAGATGTTTGTTTTGATAATATCATTATTATTTTATATGTTTATGTTTGTTTTTCAATTATTTATTTTTATTATTTCAGTACATAATTATTAAATTACTCAAAAGGTCGTAAATATATTTTCCTTTGGGACTCTCACAATTTTAAATATTATGCCAAAATGAAAACCCAGGCCCTTAAAATTGGGGTACTTTTAAAATATTTGATTCATTCTGGTACAGCTCCCAATTACACATCCAATGAGGTATTAAAGTTTTCGGAATGTTTTGTTTAAATAAATTAGCAACAAAAAAGTATTACGGGCCCAAAATGCCGAATTTCAAGAAAAATTTTACTTATTTTGTTTATCTTAGTCCAGCTGCTAATTAAGCATCCAACGCTATATAAAACGCTAAAAAAATACAAGAAACTATAATTAATTGAAATTAATAAATAGCTCTTTTGGTGCCATAATTTTATTGATAATATGGGGAATTAAGTTCCCAAAATTGTTTGATTTTTGGCATAATAAAATAAGGATATTTCCATATCCGCTTAAGGGTGACGTCAATATTCATGTTACCACGTTTATTGGAAATATGCCGGAAGTGGGTGAGTGGGTTCATGGGTTTGCCATTAAGCGTGGCAAGATGATATAAATAAAAACCAACAATACCGTTTAGTTTGGCGGCATTTGCTTTTAATTTTACAGGTGGTAAAAGAATTAAACCTCTAATTTTACTGAACTGAAAGGAACTTTTTGTTCTAATTTTTCATTTGAATGTTTTAGAAAGAATTCTTTTTTAACAACAAGTTGTTTTTATCTATTGCAGGCATAGTATACATCTATATTTAAACGTTAATAATTTAATGTCTAAGCAACTGCAATAATAAATATAAAGAACCTCCTGTATATTTTTCCAGTCCAGTAGCTGATTACAAAAAGGTTGTCAATAAAAAATGGAAAGAAAATTCGGAAGATATGTCCTTTGTTTTCAATTGAGAAATAATCATTTATACACTTAGTACACAGTCTAATATATAGCCAATAAGAAAGTTTATTCGATCTTACTTCCTTTATGTCCAAAATGAAGCTTCTGGTGATTTTATTTCTAATTAAACTCAATACCTGAATTGAGATTTTTCAAATAAAAATATTTGTTTCTTTTTCTAGGTACAATTCAAAGCAGGATTTCATAAAAGACATACTTTCAAAGTGGGACATAATAAAAAAAAAAACAGATAATCTTGTAACATATATGTCAGCTACAGTTGTACCATATTGAATGAAAAACATTTTAAAATTTTTGAAAGTGTTACGAAAATCGCTTGTGCTACTCCACTAATTAGTCAAAATAATCAAAATGTATCTATGGGACAGATTAACCTCGTCTCTGCTCAACAAAAGGTTGTGACAGGTTCAGCAGAGTACATAAATACAGACACGATAAATGAGTTCTTTGAAAACATAAACTTTTTATATAAAAAATTTTCAAAAAAGTTTTTTATTTTTAAATATTCCTCAAAAAAGTTTTTTATAATGAGATTTTTTTCTTCAAGGTATTTTCTTGAAAAAATTTATGGCCACAAAATATGCTGTCCTATATGCTTAAAACTTATAAACCACAAAAGATTATTTTCTCCAAAACAATTGAAACTAGATTTTCTTCAAAACGTTATTTGAAAACGGGATGATTTTTTGATTTTAGGCCAAAAATTTAAGCTCAAAAATTAAAAAAAAAAAAAAAAATTACATATTCATCTGAAAGAACCAACATTAAGCTTTTCAAAACTGTTTACCCTGTGAGGAATTATTTTGTTTATCTTATATCACAAGCATTGGAGACTATACCAAACAATGAGAAAAAATAATGTGTGGACAGAGTAGACTTTTGCAAAAAAAAATTTTTTTTAATTGAGTTTGCTGATAAGAGGGTGGGTTGAGTTTGGCAATAAGAGGGAGAATGGGTGAGTGGGTATAAACTCTATATCGGCATATATCTGATATAAGTGTGGCAGCATGAAGATGGACGTCACCCCTAAACCACTGTGCACTGACAAAAATTATGGTCATTTGGGTGAAATTTTGAGTGACCTTCCTTAACGTTCCATAAATTTTATATTTTTTTTGTATAACATATTCTTTTTCTATAGATATCATAACCCCAACAGGGGGTTAATATCTTCATAATTTCTATACTTTTATTAATAAATTACTATTTACGACCCCCCAAAAATATTGTAGAAAACGGAAAAGGTGTACCCTATTCTATTGAAATTAATTTTGTTTAAAAAATATTTTTGAATCAGACCGTAAACTCCAGGATACCCGTTTTATGTGTGCAAATTTCTTAAACATGCATAAAACAGTTTTCTTCTTGATTCTGTAATTTATACTTTTACTAAAAGTACCTATTATTATTTCTTCAAAAGAAAGTCTCATACAAAAATTTCCTTATGCCCATCTCCAACAGTTGCGTCTGGAAGTCCCCGTATATATTCATTAAACATTATCAGTTTTCGATAAACAGAATAAAAGCTAAAAACTAACGAACCTCCGTTTGAACAAATTTCAGCATGGACCTGACTATTTTCTCGACTAAACACACGACTTTTCGAACAACCCAGTTTGTTGTTGTTCACTTGCAGTCCATATATTACTTACATTTCAAAGTCTCAGCTGCGCTATAAATTATTTACTTTCGTTTATCATTAGGTTGCGAAAATATCACGAACGTCAATCGCGAGAAGAAACTAGGAAAAAAATCTCATATTTTTTATAGACGAGGGAAAATATCAGTAACATAAACATTTATTAAATATTATTGAAAGAAAAAAAAAACAAACTATGAATTTCTTTCAATAATACACTTCCTTTTAACGAGGATAATTAAAAAAAAAAAAAAAAAAATGCGTGGAAATTTAGTTTTAATATCTTTAGGGATGTATGAAAACAATATAACGAGATTTTAGAGTTGAATAAACTATGTCTTGTTGTGATAAAATAAGAACAAGGTAACATATTTTTTTTCGTAGACCTAATGATAAACTAGTTATCGCAAAAATACCCGAAACTTATGGCATATTTTTCTAGTTTTTATGTTTTTCTTAAACTTTTAACTCGCCTAAAGGCTCGTTTTGAAAAGGTAAAAAATATCAGCCATATTTTTCTCGTATACTCCCAATAACTAGGACATATTGCTTCTCCCTCTCAGATTAATACTTCGCACTCAGTGACTGGAGTTCCAACAAAAACGCTATTCACATTTAAATCATTTATCAAACCGTGAATTGAATTTTCCATTAGCTTTGGCTTCCTAAATTTGATAATATCCTATTTTATGGTCTTTATTTTGAAATAAAACAATAAAAAAAATCATAAAACGTCCAAATCCGCGCAGGTGCACAAGTTCATGGTTGCCTTTCTTTTTTTTTTTTTTTTCGAAAAGCTTATTTGTTTCAGAATAAAGCAACGACCATATTTATTTCTAAAGCACAAAAGACTATCTCTTTAAAAATTATTTAAAATTGTTTTCTAACTAATATTTTAAGCGCATTTCCTCCAAACCATTGGCTTTCTTATGTATATAAGCAATAAAAGTCAAAGGAAAAGCTATAGCGGTTATTTCATTCGATAATTCTTCTCTAATAATAAAATAGTATCATTCAAATTTTAATAAACATCACACAAACTCATGCTGTTACGAGAATAAACATCACACAAACTCGTGTTGTTACGAGAAAAATCTCAACTTGAAACAATCACGAAACTCAGAAGTAGAAGCATTACACTAATCCTGCACCATTGAACAAGATGAAGATTATAAGATAAACTAGAAAAATAAAAACAAAAAACAAGCTATGCGATAGAATTTTAATAAATTCCTCGCATTTTGCTATTATTAATAATCGATTATTTTTTATTAATTTTTTCTTTCCTGCTAAAAAAAAAATTACAGTTTAAATAAAACGAACATAAATTTTTATCAATAAAATATACCTAAGAAAAAGCTTTTGAAATTGTTCTTATTTACCTAATTTCATAATTTCAGTGATAGCACGGAAACCTCGATGAAGACCATTTGGGTCTTATTACCGATGATTTGCCTGAGTTCACATTTGAGACTATTCTATGAATTATGTTTATTTTTACTAATACAAAATAAGATTTTGATGACGATACAATGTTTATAGTTTAGATATGTAAGTGCTTGTCCGGGCTATGTTCCCATAATTTAAATAACTGTGTACAAATGCAAAATGAAGCTGTTTTAGTAGTAATTTCTTCAACATCGGTCTTGTCTTCATATATCCCAATTTTTCTCGAAATTGTAGGGGAGACTTTTGAGCTTTCCAATTTTGATTTTCGTCAATCAATATGCCAAGAAACTATAATTTACGCTAAGTTTAAAATCGGTAAATCATTTGTGATGAGATTTTTATTTTTATTATGATTACTTATTCATTTTTGCAAACAAGTCATTTAACTTTTTATAGATAATAAGAAATGTGTGTCATCAGCAAAAATTACCACTGATAATTTAGTACATGCAGTATGCATCATTTACAGATTAAAAAGAGCAATGGAACTAATACGACTTCTTGAGGAGCCCACATATGATATCACAAAACTCTGTAAAACTTTTATTGTCATAACATATGCATGGTTTTTTGTTTGCTAGATAAATTTTTACCCATTTATGCGTGGTTCCCCTGATACCGTATGGTTTATGTTTTTGAAATAAAATGGTATGATTTACAGTTTTGAATGCTTTTGATAGATCAATAAAATCTCCTGGTGTCATTTCGTTCTTAGAAAAGCTACTATACAAGAAAAGTATGTAATGAAACACAAGTCTACAACCAAAAATTCAAGTCAAAAATTCTAAACAATTCAGTAAAAATGCTAATTTAAAACGCTTTTTCCTTACTTTATGTTGTAATTTCCTAATATGACTGGATCTTTATTTCAGTTAATTTGGTACCCAAATTTTTTTGTTTGCAATAGTTTATTTAATGCTAAATATTCATTAACCTTGTCATGAACAAATACTTGTAAGATTTTTAAGGATACTATAGATTTGTTGTTAGCTTTATAGGAAGGTAAAACCGTCGCTCTTTATGATTGGGTTTGAAAAAGATTAGGAAAATATTGAAAAGTACACCAGTACACCAGGACCAAACCTGTGGGCCTTTCTGAAATAAAAGCTACTTGTTGAAATATATGTTATATATTATCTTTGGTTATAAAAATTAGTAAATTTTTTCATAATGAGTTATAAAACCTCCCAAAGTTTCTGAACCACCGATATCTTGGATTCAGTTGTTATTTTTAGTTAAACAGAGGAATCTAACGACAGTAAATGAATTAGTAAGTAAGTAAGTAAGTAAGTATTTATTCACTATCAATAAAAATATTACAAAATAAATGTTAAGAACGTCGTTT